>PISX010018737.1:0-39867 GCA_004024625.1 Mellivora capensis | reverse complement strand
CATTGAGATACCACCTCACACCAGTTAGAATGGCCAAAATCAGCAAGACAGGACACAACGTGTGTTGGAGAGGATGTGGAGAAAGGGGAACCCTCTTACACTGTTGGTGGGAATGCAAGTTGGTGCAGCCACTCTGGAGAACAGTGTGGAGGTTCCTCAAGAAGTTAAAAATAGAGCTTCCCTATGACCCTGCAATTGCACTACTGGGTATTTACCCCAAATATACAGATGTGGTGAAAAGAAGGGCCATCTGCACCCCAGTGTTTATAGCAGCAATGGCCACGGTTGCCAAACTGTGGAAAGAACCAAGATGCCCTTCAACAGACGAATGGATAAAGAAGATGTGGTCCCTATACACTATGGAGTATTATGCCTCCATCAGAAAGGATGAATACCCGACTTTTGTAGCAACATGGATGGAACTGGAAGAGATTATGCTGAGTGAAATAAGTCAAGCAGAGAGAGTTAATTATCATATGGTTTCACTTATTTGTGGAGCTTAACAAATAACACGGAGGACATGGGGAGATGGAGAGGAGAAGGGAGTTGAGGGAAAGTGGGGGGGAGATGAACCATGAGAGACTATGGACTCTGAAAAACAACCTGAGGGTTTTGAAGGGGCTGGGGGTGGGAGGTTGGGGGAGCCTGGTGGTGGGTATAGTGGAGGGCACGCATTGCATGGAGCACTGGGTGTGGTGTAAAACTATGAATTCTCTTACGCTGAAAAGAAATTTAAAAAAAAAAAAAAAAAGAAATGGAAGAAAACAAACAAACAAGCAAAACAAAACCAAAAAAAAGAAGTGGAGCCTTAGATAAGGATTTCAGTGCAAATGGCTCCTAGGCCAAAGAAAAATATATTAATTCCTAGATTAAGTCTGTATTTCCTTTTCTGCACCCAAAAAAGGTTTCAGTGTAAATCTGTTAGAATAACTTAAGAGCAGAGCAGTTTGTAGTTCCTTCTGCCTTGTTTCTGTCATCATCTGGGGAGGTGATCCTAGGAAGCCCTGTGAGCAAGACAAGGTTGGGTACTTTGGGGGCCACTGAGGCTCCGTGCCACTGGAGACCCACTAGAGACTGTGTGGAACATGCCTCACAATGACCCCACTGCGTGTAGGGGATGCAAGAAAGCTGGGGCATCCATTCACCAACTCTTACTATCCTTGACTGAGGGTCAGTTCTGGAATGTTAATTCTCAGACACATTAGCCTGCACAGCAAGATGGTTCACCACATTCCTGAAGCTGGAAAATGGCCTCAGGCAGAGGGATGGAGGCCATGTGCCCAGAAAACTGTGGAGACCTCTGCAGTGGAAGAAAGGGATGTGGTGACAAGGTTCCATGGGCAGGAGGCACATCCGTGTCATTCCTTGCTTTATATGTAGTGCCTGGGGCCTATGGGGGCATGTGATAAATGTTTGTTGAAGATCTGAAGGAATGGCAAAGATACCTCCTTCTAGAAGTCTGTAGCAATGATCTGTGCTCTAGAGGTCTCAAATTTTGCTGTTGACTTTGGCAAGACCCCTGTCTTCTCTCTAGGCCTTAATTCTCTGCATATGTGATAAGAGGTTGAGGTTCATGATTTCCACAAGCCCTTCTAGCTACAACGTCCTATGGCCTTTGGATAGAGTATATATGACCTCATTAGGCCAAGAGATCATATTCTCAGCTGAAGGAATTAGTTGGTTTTTACCAAGAAATGGAGTGAGTGTTTTAACAAGAAACTGTAATTAATGATATCATGAGAATTACATTGTGATCTTCTGTCTTTTTTTAATAATTTTTTAAATTTATTTATTTGTCAGAGAGAGAGGGAGAGAGAGAGAGCGAGCACAGGCAGACAGTGGCAGGCAGAGGCAGAAGGAGAAGCAGGCTCCCTGCCGAGCAAGGAGCCCGATGTGGGACTCCATCCCAGGACGCTGGGATCATGACCTGAGCCGAAGGCAGCCGCTTAACCCACTGAGCCACCCAGGCATCCCGATCTTCTGTCTTTTTAAAAAAGAAGGCTAAGGGGCGCCCGGGTGGCTCAGTGGGTTACAGCCTCTGCTTTCGGCTCAGGTCATGATCCCAGGGTCCTGGAATCGAGCCCCACATCGGGCTCTCCGCTCTGCGGAGAGCCTGCTTCCTCCTCTCTCTCCCTGCCTGCCTCTCTTGCCTACTTGTAATCTCTGTCAAATAAATAAATAAAATCTTAAAAAAAAGAAAAAAATGAAAAAATGAAAAAGAAGGTTAATTATTGCATAAATTGGGTACATATACACAGTGGAATTATTTAGCAGCCATTAAAAATCAACTTTATGGGGAATGTTTTATGTTATTGAAATATAGGCATATATTATGCGTGTAAAACATTTGTGCATGTGAGTGTGTGTGTGAGTGTGTGTGTGTGTGTGTGAATATATATATGAAAGAAAAAGAATATCTAAGCTATCATTTTATGTTGGTGGGATAATAGTTTTTATTTTTAGATTTAAACTTATTTACACCTTCTAAATTGTGGAAAATAGGCATGCATTATTTTTATGATCAGAATTTATATAACAAATGTGCACATAAATGTGTTTAAATGATGCAAAGAAAAGGTAAGGAAATGCAATCAGGGAAGCATTAAAAGTCCCCTCTGACCTTACTTGCTTGCTCAGGGGAAGGCTATAGCGCTGTCCTTACGTTGACCTTGAAAACTACACAAGATGAATGAAAAGTGCTGCATGTCATTTTAGATGCATATTCAGGCATTATCATTAGGTCAGTATCTCTCCTACACTCTTCTGTCCTCAGTATCTACCTATATAATGGGTATACCAATAAAGAATTCACATAATGATTACAAAGACTACCGAGTATAATAATAAAAATACTGGTACATTTAAGGACAATTGAGGTTTCATGAAAGGTAATAAGAAGCATAACATAGGCAACTTTAGTAGACTATTTTATAATAAATGGAATTTCAAAGGCAGGGAAGTGATAGCCGAGTTTTTATTCTGCCAGAGTCTGCCAACTACTCCTGGGCAAAACAATGGCTGCTCTAGCATTGTAAGACATCAGTGGTGCTGAGGGCATTGATTTGATCTGCATGACTTTTAAAAATAGGTAATGAGAAATCAGAGAGGGTAGACAAACTATGAGAGACTCTGAACTCTGGGAAACTAACTGATGGTTACAGAAGAGAGGGGCATGAGAGGATGGGGTGACAAAGTGATGGTATTAAGGAGTGCACTGGTGATGAGCACTGGGTGTTATATGTAACTAATGAATTGAACACTACAACAAAAACTTATGTACTGTATGTTGGTTAACTGAACAAAATGAAATAAAACAAAATAAAATAAAAACAAAAAAAATAGGTAATGAAAAACAAAATAGCCCTGCCTGGGTCTCTCTCATGGGACATGAACCTTGGGAGCCCTGAGCCAACATGTGAAGTCCGGCTACCTCGAATTCATCCTGCTGGATAGTCTGCATGGAGATGCCACATGGAGATGGAGAGAGGTGCCCAGGGAGCCCCATCTGCTCCAGCCCTCCTCTGGTCAAGTCTTCCCAGCCCAGCACCTGACACGAGAATCAAGAAGCCTTTGAGATTATTCCAACCCGAGTCAGCAGCACCCTCTCACAACTGCTGGGAGACCCCAAACCAAAGCTGCCTGACCACTCCTGAATTCCCAACCAATAGAAACCATAAGAGATAATGAGTGTTGTGGCTTTAAGCTGCTTTTAGGGTGATCTTTTGCACCATAACAGATGACTAATCTGATTTTCACAACGGGGAAGGTGCAAACTGATACATCACTAAGCCACTTCTAATTCCAAGTCTGCACTTGCATTGTCATCATTCATTATGACTAACCTAATGCGACTGAAGGTCCCTCCATGGGCAAGCAGGGTTGAGGGAGGAAGCAGGGTCTTAGGCTTAATATAGCCACCTTCTCACCTCTGATGCTCTTTGAATGATGACTTATGTATGTATATTGTGGCTTTCATTTCATTTTGCCCTGTGTAAACACATTTTTCTAACCTCATTATTAACAATGGCCAAGTAGAAATTAATCAGTGGAGAGAGAGCCAGCTCTTTAATTGATGACGGCGAATGTGAACTTGGGATAAAGTCCTGGTAAGGCACATACTGCATTGCTTTTACATTTTTCCTCTGATATTTTACCTACCACTAATTCACAAGAGCAGACATAGGCTCTATTTAAGACAATGCAAAAATATCTCTAAAGGAGATGAACACAAAGAATCGTATTCTACTAACAAGTTTCTAGAATTAAAAAAACAAAAAAAAACCCAGCTTCTTCCTCATCACCTTAGCTGCTTTTGGATTAACTTGCCAAATTCACTGAGTAGTTTGGTGCAACATGGAGATTAATATATTATCTCACCTGTTAAGTCTTCATTTTCATCCATATTAAGAGTAAGTAGTTCAAAATATAGGTCATTTCATTGATTCTGCATGTATCTCCTGTAATGCACCAAGCATTGTACTCACCACTAGAGGTGCAATGGGTAAAAAAAGAAGAGGTACATGTGGTTCTCTCATCCTCATGACATTTACAGTCTAGTTGGAAAGATAAACATTAATTGGATAAACAAACAGACAAAAAATGTAGTTGTGTTGAGGATGTTGGAACAACTGGAAGTTCCTTTTATGGCTGATTGAAGGGTATGTCAGAACAACCACACGTAACAATTTGATACTATCTACTAGAACTAAACACTCTTGAGTATGTGCCCAACTGAAATCTGTACATATATTCACCAAAAGACATGCATTAGAATGTTCGCAGCACACTGTCATAGCTCTGATAGCAGCTCTCCAGAGCAACAGATGAATCTAACCAGCATAATATTGAGTAAAAACACACACAATGTAATAACTGTATTTACATGAAGTAAAAACCAAGAAAGCTAATCTGTGCTGTTAGGAAAAAGGGTAGTGTTACTCTTTGTGATGAAGTTACTGGAAATGGGCTTGGAGGAGGGGCTTCTGGGAGCAAAGGTCATGGTCCGCCTTTGGATCTAGGAGTTGTAACATTGGTGTCCTTGTTTCTCTGTTCATTTTTCTGTATGTATGCTATACCGTACTGCAGAAAGATAAGATGGTTAGCGGCTTTCTGTTGTGTGCAAGTTTCATCCTAAGTGAAGATTGACACTCTTATGATCAAGTTCTACTCCACCCCTTCAGCCTTTCTTCCTTTCCCTTCCTGCCCAAACTTACCCAACTGAACTAGCCCCTTTTTGTCAAGGGCATCATACTGTTTTCTGTCTTCTTGAGTCTTTAAATGTGGTTTTCTTACCTGGAATATACCATTACTCTTCCCCACGTGGACTGTCCCTTCTTAGCAGAAACCAGTTCAGCTGTGATGTTATATTAGCAAGAAGTCATCCCAAATTGTTCTCGCTACTCTCATATTCCATCTCCTGTGTTGTTCAGTTCCCTTCTATATTTCTTATTATGTTGTATTTAAATGATACATTTACATGTCTGATGACCTACGTCGCAAACCCTATAAGCTCTAGACTGTGAATACTGTCCTTAGAGGGGTCTCACCTATTCTTTAACTCCCAAGTGCCTGGCATACCTCCTGGCATGCTGTGTGTGCTAATAAATGCTTAAATAATGGATGCCTGAATAGATTCTGGAATTAATCTGACTTGGAATGCAGGAAAATTAGGTTGTCATATAAAGAAGAGAATCCAGGAACCTGCAGTTTGTAGAAACAGCAAAACTATCAACTCTTACATGATCAACCCAACCAAGAGATGGGATTTCTGGAACATTCTAGAGAAATGGTGTAACCAGACAGAATAATTATTGATGCAGATTAGAGTGTTGGATAAAGAAAACTTTGAGCATATAAAAAAAGACCTTTTAAGCAAATTAACATTAAAGGCAATTTCCATGCAATAGAAAGATATAGTGGTCTCCCCCATGGCTAATCTATTCATCTAATTCATGCATTCACTCACTGTTTATTCATCCATTCATTCATTCATAGCTCTTTATTGAGCTATGACTCTATGTGCTTGAGATCACAGGTGACTCAGTCACTGCCTATAAGGGGAAGAATAACCTGCAAATATATCATTAGGTGTATCTACCTTGATTATTGAGAACCAGGAACTGTCTCTACCATTTCAACTAGTCTTGGCATCTTTGATATCACCATGTTGTTTGTATGAAACATTTCTAAATAATTCCCAAGTCAGTTGTATTATTTTTAGTAGCTGCCAGATTCTTGCCTATATGTATTACATAGGCGATAAATCATATTTCCTTTTCTTTTGGAAGCTAATAATTATAATAAGCAAAAATAAAAAAAAGAAAATTTAAGTGAAAGTCTCTATCCACAAAATATATTTCTTCTCATTTTTTCCCAGGAAAGTTTTCTTTTTTTTTTTAAATTTAATTTAATTTAATTTTTTTTCAGTGTTCCAAAATTCATTGTTTATGCACTACACCCAGTGCTCCCAGGATAGTCTTCTAACTTGCCATTGGGAAACATTCAGAAGCTTAGTTAAGTATGATCTCTGCTTGGTTGATAAATAGGTCGTAAGGAGGAAAGCGTTATGGTGATAAAATGTGATCTATTTTATAATCTTAGTGTCTGTTACTGCCGAAAGTTACTTTGCCACTCTGGAGACATCTTTTTAAAAAACATTTAAATATACTGGAGACCAGAATTCACTGAACAAACACCAGCTTACTTGTTTTTCCAGTTTTCTAAATGTTAATCACAACTATTCAGATTGGTAATGGTCCCAGGGAGAATTGGCAGTGTCCTCCTGTGTACTCTTAACTTGTACATATCACTGAGCACTCACCTCTCGCCCTGCTCAGCTGTGCACGAGGCACACATTGCATTGCATTTAATAATTTGGTTGTGCATCTACGTCTCTTCTTTGGCTGTAAACTTGTGGAGTAGAGAGAGCAGGGCCGTTCGTCTTTACATTCCTGAATCCAGATTCATTGGATGGCACATTTTAAGAATTACATGTTTGTGAGATAAACTGAATGAGTGAATTTCTTTTTTTAAAAAAATTTACTTATTTATTTATTTGAGATAGAGAGTGAATGAGAGCATGAGAGCGGACAGGTCAGAGGGAGAAACCAACTCCTTGCCACATAGGGAGTCTGATGTGGGACTCGATCCCGGGACTCCAGGATCATGACCTGAGCCGAAGGCAGTTGCTTAACCAACTGAGCCACCCAGATGCCCATATGAGTGAATTTCTTACCTTTCGGTTATTTTTCACATTATTTCTCCAAAGATACATGTTTTAAGTAGTCCACATTGTGCTGGGCTTGTTTTTTGCTCCTACTGAGTCCTTTGATTCCAAATCGACCTAAGGATTTTAAAGCATTGGGATGATAAAATATCCACAGAGATTTGAGATGTTGGCACTTTGATTTTGTGAGAGAAGGACCACTAACGAACGCAGACACGTCCCCCAAAACAGAGAATAAGAGGAAACGTGTGAGGTCACCCCTCTGGGAATCCCACTGCCCGCTAAAGAAGGAGGTCTGTCTTTGAAAGTTGGCGTGACGGTGGGATGCTCAGCTGTCACTTTTTTCTCACATTTATTCTGAATGAGGACAATCCATCCATCAGTGCTTAAAGAGTTTTCCAACAGTACATTGACCTTGAATGCGGCACATTGATTTTCAGTAACGCACCGCAAATAGGGTCGTTACTGAGTCACCCAACAGTGAATGTGATTGGGAACAGATTTCTGAAATTCCAATAGGGTGCCACCTGCCCCGGATGATGGATCAGCCTACTGTAAACCATCCATCCTTGCCGAGGTCTTGAAAAGGGTGACACCTGTATGAAATTTATCATTATACACACCACCAGGCACAGCACAAGACCATAACTAGGCTTTTCTGTGATGGCGGGGCCTCTCCAGCAAGTGGTCTGTTTTGTTTGCAGTAGCATTTATTTACTGAAATGCTTTTCTGAGAAGGAACAACTCGTGATGGTGACAAAGATGTAAGCACTATAGGGAATTACATCTGCAGCAAGGATTGAGCGATAGATAAAGAGCCCATGTCTTAAGCTCTTAGAGGTTAACGCCCGATCAATTAAGGTGATTGTTTCTTAGATTGCATTGGACAAATGTATGCAGACAAAGGGTACATTAGCACAACCAGAGGAGAAGAACAAAGAGAAATTAACTGATGCTAAACTCCAAATCAAAGTGGAAAATGATTTTATGTTCTTTTGAAATGCTAAATTATCTTAATGAAGAGTTTTCTTCCAAACCAGAGCGCCTATGTCCTTTTTTACTTTAGTGTTAAGAAACCTTAGAGTAAAATAAGAGGTTTCATCAAGAACTGGGTAATTGTAGAGGCCAGGCTAATTTTACAACAATATGGATTTTGGAATTTGTCTTTTTCTGTAAAGTGATAATGTATTTTATTAATATAAGTGATAATAATTGTCATTTATTATCTGCTGTGTGCAGACACCACCCCTCGTACATTATAAGCATTACACAGACTTTTTAATAACCTCACCAGGTAGTTTTGATCCCCCTCCCCATTCTATAGGTGACGAAACTGGGAGTCGAAGATCTTGAGGAAGTTGCTCAGCCTTTATAGTTATTGATGGCAAACCTGAGACGGAAGATCTTGTCTTTACTCTCTGACTTCAACCCCCTGCCCCCAACCAACCACATATTTTCTGCTATGTTGTTGCTCATGTAGCGTTGGAAATTCAGTTGCGTGCCTTTAAGTCTATCTTCTGGTTTTATTATTTGCTCACCTTAAAAGCAACCCGTGAGAACAGACCACATCCTGGTTCTCCATCTGAAAGGGTTAACAGATGTTGCTGGGCATGTGCACTTTGTGCAGGTGCTCTTCTGGGTGTTGCTAAGCTCATGATTATCCTTCCCTAATTATAAGCTGCTTGGGAGAGGGAAAGTGTGTGGAGGGGTCTGAGTCTATTATAATTGATGCCTGTGAAACACACAGCCCAACCCAGCAGTCATCTCTCCTTGCTTCAGACACTCCAGAATCAGATGGACATGATACTCCCTTCCCGACCCAGGGTCTGCCATCTAACCAGCCAGGCCTTGCAGTGATGATAGGGAAGGCTTCCACGAGTCCAAACTCAGCCCAGGCTACTTACAGGAAGGTTTGGAAAGTGCTCACCTCACTTCTTTTGATAATTAAGTTCTGTATTGTGTGTGTGTTGGGGGGTGGGGGGTAGGATATCTGTAGCCAGAGTAGGCTGCTTGCTGATTCTGCTTGTTCTTGGAGTTCTTTTCTGCTTGTGTTACTTCCCAGAGCAGACACAGAGGTCTGTTCCCAAGACTCAGCTTCATGTGTGTCCATATCCACCTTGCTCCTACATTCAAGTTTGGGCTCCCAAACGGTTCTGTATGCTCTGGACTACAAGTTTTTATAGAGCTGACATCTTCTTTGTCTTTTTAATGTGAGCACCTAGTATCCAGCTTTGTATACGTAGAAGACCCTTGTTGCGTGTTCAGTGGAAGACAAAATAAGTAACGGAGGGACTCATCATAGTCTACAGCAAATACCCATTCTTCCATCTCACAGAGGCTGCCAGACCATGTGGCATGAGCTACAAAGATTGTGGCCTTTCTGTGATGGTGACATGAAGACAGGAGGCCTTTCCTGGGATTTGTCAGCTCATGGTGAGAACAATGCAGCTGCCAACATGGGCTATTCCCGTGTCTTACATACTTCAGAAATTTAACAAATGTCCATTGAAAACACAATTATTTGTTAAATAAATGGATGAATAGACATCTATTGAATGAATAAATATCCGAGTGAATGGATACTGTAAATAACTAAATATTTGCTGAATGAACAGACGGATGGTTATTTGTTGAATGGCATGACTTGGCTATGTCAAGTTTCCCACAGTGCTAGGAATTCAGGCTGAACCAATACAGTAGACAACTTTGCATCTAAACTTGTCAACGTGTTGCGTTCAAACTGCTCAAATACCTAAACTCCCCCACTGCACAATGGATGGAACTGACTACGTAGAAATCTGTCCTCCAGATTCCAAAACCTTGCAGACAATTCTAGTTGCTGTGTCTAAAGATAAACCTCCCACTCATTTGTGCTATCCATTTCCTCATTTTTGAATGACGAGAAAATGGCATCCCGGGTGGTGGGCACACTGCGTGTGTTCGGGGAATGAATGGTGCCTCCTAAACTTCTTTTCCAGGAGTGATCAGTATTCAGAAAGGAAACCTAACACATGACAAATGTGATTAGAAACGACTGTCAAATAATGACAAATAAGTTCTAATAAAAACAGACACAATCTGAACAATTACTTGAAATGCAGGTATTTATCAAACAGGGCGAGATTAAAAATGACCATATTGCATTAGAGAAATCAAATTGATGGCATTTTAAATATGCAACTTGGCCATTTCCCTTTGCTCCCGCCTTCCTCCTCACCGGGCTCCTTGCACAGAAATGGGGTGGGAGTGAATTCAAACAAAGAGCATTCTAATGTGCACTGAAGTATTCACATTTTTTACCAATGTTATCTCCAGAGTTGGACACTACAGAAAAATGAGACCACAGTATAGAGGAGAGTGGGACAGATGACAGCCTCTCAGACTCCAATTGTGGAAAACAATGGAGAGATTGCAATTAGCTGACTGTTCTCTGCGTGGGTGAGGGTTTGCTCTGGGGCCCCTAGGAAACTGTGGTCAAAGGGCCATGTATTATTAATGGAAAAGTCCAGATAGATTGATCTATGGAAAAATAACTCACTGGACATTGATGGTAAGGAAGCCTTTCTCTTGCTTCCTCTGCCAATTCGTAAATTATCTATCTTTATTTTAGGGGCTTTGGAGAAATTCTGTGACTCTAGCCATAAGGCACCGGAGAGAGCCTGACATGAAAATTATACCAGTTACTTAGCTTTCTGTAGAAGTCATGAGTGTATTTAGAAATACCATCACTGATCACCATCCTCATCATCAGGATATATATTTTCATTTTAATTGCCACCATGATTTACAACTTATTAATATGAAAATTCTTTTTTTAAGATTTATTTTTTAGAGAAAGGGAGGGAGAACACAAGCAGAAGGGGCAGAGGGAGAGAGAGACTCTCAAGCAGACTCTCTGCTGAGTGCAGAGCTCAGCTCAGGGTTCTATATCAGGACCCCGAGATCATGACCTGAACTGAAACCAGGAGTCTGAGGCTTAACTGACTGAGCCACCCAGGACCCCCAATATGAAAAATCTTAAAAAGCTCTAAAAAAATTAAATGGAACATCTGCCATCTACCATTTAGTGAATGCTGCCTAAATGCCAGCTGGTGAGCTCTGGACACTGCATGGGTTCTGTGGGTTCTGAGGCTTATGTAATTTGGGGACTCTCCTTAAGAAAAATAATACAGGGGCACCTGGGTGGCTCAGTTGGTTGGGTGACTGCCTTTGCCTCAGGTCCTGATCCTGGAGTCCCAGGATCAAGTTCTGCATCGGGCTCCCTGCTCAGCAAGGAGTCTGCTTCTCCCTCTGACCCTGTCCCCTTTCGTGCTCTCTCTCACTCTCTCTCTCAAGTAAATAAAATCTTTAAAAATAATAATACAATATTATAAATACAAAATTCAGTATGAAACTGCATATTTAGAAAGAGAAGATTACAAATTATAAATTTTTTTAAAGATTTTATTTATTTATTTGACAGACAGCACAAGTAGTCAGAGAGGCAGGCAGAGAGAGAGGAGGAAGCAGGCTCCCCACTGAGCAGAGAGCCCGATGTGGGGCTTGATCCCAGGACCCTGGGATCATGACCTGAGCCGAAGGCAGAGGCTTTAACCCACTGAGCCACCCAGGTTCCCCACAAATTATAAATTTTAACAAGCTTTCAAGTACTATGAACATTAAGTATTTCCATGGTCTCAGGAGGGGCCTATGGGAGAGAAAGGCCTCAAAGCTTAAGCTTCATCAGCGTTAATGTGGTGACCCTGAAACTAATCTGACACTTTATGGGATTGTTGTCTAATCATCCCCCTCATAATCCTGCAAAATAGATGCAATAATCTTTTCAAGATTTTATTTATTTGTTTGGGAGAAAGAGCAAGACAGCATGAGTGGGGGGAGAGGCAGAGAGAGATGGAGAAGTAGACTCCCCACTAAGCAGGGATCCCAGGAACCTGGGATCATGACCTGAGCTGAAGACAGATGCTTAACCAACTGAGCCACCCAGGCACACCTGATGCAACAATTTTTGATGTGCTATAGGTAAAGAGATGGGGGCTCAAAGAGGTGGAATGATAGGCTTGAGGTTGCAGAGCCAGGATTAACACTTGGCTCCAGGACCTAAGGTGACACTCCTCATCATTATGCTGGACTCCTCATTGAGTGAGCCAGTATTCTGCATGACCCCTCGAATTGAAAAGACAAGAATTACATACCACATGGATCCAGGGCTGTCAGGACTGGGGTACACATTGTTTGGTATCCTAACAGGTACCACTTCAATTAAAAGAAAGAAGTGAGGAAGAAAGGAAAGGAGGGAGGGAATAAGGAAAGGAGAAAGGGTAGGAGGGATGGACCAAGATTAGGTCCATCCTTTGATCCCATCCTTTGATCATTAGCTGTGTGAGGAGATGGCACCCTAAACTGAGCCACTGAAAGGCATCTTTTTTGGCTTGAAGGAAAAATCACATGATAGGATATCTCATTGGTTGAGAGAGATGCCTATTGTCTCTGGTGACAGTAATGGTTTTTTCCTGGAAGAATCCATAACTGATTCCTGAATACCTTCCCCACCCAGGAACCTCAGTGCACTACTGTGGCCAGAACCCACTCCCATCTCTCTAAGACATTAGCTTCCACTTATTCATACCTATCCTCCTTCAGAATAAGAAACAGTATGGAAGGAGTTATCAGACTTTTAACTTTTGAGTTCTTAGAAAACTTTTTCCCCAGGTTTCCAAGTCCTTACTCGGTTCATCTAATATCAACATCATTTTCCATTAATCCAAACTAATTTACAGGGTTTTTCCTTCAGAATTAAATAATCCACGTTTGTTGAAGTTTTTTTTTTTTTTTCCTGCTTCTCAACTAGGATATGTGGTGGCTATACAGAGAAGGAGAATAATCATCTTATCCTTAAGTGTTTTGAACAAGGAACAGGTGGGCAATGAGGACATAAATAGAATGTGGAAGGGTGAGTTTTTCAGGGATGTAGAGGGCTCTGCCCCAACATGTCCAGGGAGCTGTGATACTGACTCATGATGAAGGCAAAGAGAACCCTTATTATAGAGGGGCTCTTGGCCTTACAAAAGTACAAGTCTTGGTTTGGCTAGTTTTATAGATGTGATCCAAAGAGAGGCATAGATGGCTCCCCTTCTCTATCGCAGGCCAACTCTGACTCTCTTCTGACTTCAGGTCTTGGTGAGCTCATATTGGACAGTGTGGTTGAAAGGCTTATTATGAAATCACCAACAACATCTTAGGGATCTCCTAGATCATAGATCCTAGAATGATGCAACATTCTAGAACTTATTTATATGGCTTGGTACTGCTTTGACCCTTCTTGACTTAGTTGACCATTAGGGCATGGCCTCTAACCCACCAAACCTTCAAAGAGCCTATCCCAAACTTTTACAACTCAACTTCCTACCAGTTAGAATGATGATACCCTTCCTGAGTCTCCCTTCTAGATGGGGCTACCTTTATTCATTTGTTTACTTATTCAGTATTCATTTACAAATATCAACTATGCATCTGTTATGTGCCAGGGGGTTCATTGGATTTTTCTACATCAAAGTCTTGAGTTTGATTACAGGCAAAGTGAAGAAAAAAGTCTTGAAAAATCTCACTTAGCATATGCTTGTCTGATGGCCAACTTTAAAACAAGGTCTTTGGGGAGCTGCTGTAGCATCATTGACTTCCAAGTCAGATAGTTCCTTATTTAGCCAGTGCTATCTCCAGGCTTCATCACTCAAAGCTTATGGAGCAGCAGAAGCAGTTTCCAAACAAGGAGATAAGAATCCGAGGCAGAGGCCAGAAAGTCACCATGTCATCGACATATCCTTTCTCTTTCCTGCATTATTGTGTATTCTTTCTTGACCATGCCTCCCAGCATACAAACATATTTCACCTTACCATCCCATCTTATACCACTTTCCCCTCATTTTCTTTCTTTTTTTCCCCCTCATTTTCTATGCTTTGGAATCCTATATTTTCTCAGTTCCCAAATTTAGCAGCCTCTTTCCCAATTTGAAGGCTTTGCAGCATGCTATCCCCAGTATGGTACTGAAAATGTATTCTAGCTGGTTCTTTTGCCATACTGCGAATCTCATCTTAAATGGTTAATCCTTTCAGAGGCCTTTCCTACCACCCTATCTACAGTTGGTCTGACCATCTTTTTTCTTTCTGTAGTCATCATTTGTTTCCTTCGTATTTAGCTTTTACCACAGTGTATGATGATCTCTTTTTTTTCTATTTTTTTCATTATCTACCCACTAGAAAGCAGTCTCCCAAAGCAAGGGTAGCTTCAAGAGCAGCAAAAGCTCCATCTTGTTTGGCATTACTGTCTTGGTATCAATTATGTCCTTTCTAGATATTTATTGAGGGAATGATTTTTTTTAACTGGACACATGAATGGATGCATCCTCCAGTATCTTTGCCCCTCCAGTGCTTTTATAAAATACCACAGAATTAGGGGTGGTCAGTAATGTCCATTTTTTTCATGGATGAACAGGATATGCTATTCAACTGCAGGACATGGGTAGGAGTGAAGGCAGACAAAGAGGACCTAGCAAGCAAAGATTTTGTGTGAATATGAGATGTTTATTATCCACCATCTTTGATCTATGTGTCTGTGTGAGTCTATCTGTGGTTCTCTTGCTGGTCGTCCAAGTGGCAGCAAAAATCTACCTGGAAATGTCATTGCAAAGATCATCTCAGGTGTGGAACTGCTCATTCAGAGGGATGTGGGGAGGATGACAAAGTCCAAGGTCAGCAGACAAGCTGCCCGGCTGGCTGGCTGCTTTGTGTGAGCTTCCTGTTTACCTTGAAGCTCTGTGTCCAGTCATTGTCCTTCCCTACTGGGTGGACTTCCCATTTCCCTGTGCAAGAACATGGAAAAAGGGAAAAATCAAAAACATATTGTCTAAGATGAGATACTTAAAAGCAGCATGGAGACATAGAAAGAGCTCAAGTCTGGGGATCAGAGAGACATAGCATGAGTCTGAGTCCTGCCATTTACGGAGGTGGGGCTGTGGGATACTCATTTAATCTCCAAGCCTCGATTTACTCATTCATCCGATGAGAACAATAGAAATACTTCCAATACAGAACTTCTATGATGGCTAAGTGAAAAATACATATGAGGTGTTTAGCACAATGCTTGCTATCTAGTGTGCAGTAGAAAAAAATTGAATAGCTTCTTGCCATAGTATTACCAGCAGGGTAGTGGTGGAGTGGTAGTAAGAGTAGTGGGAGGAGGGGGAGCTGTGAAAGAGTAGTGGTGGGAGTTGTACTATTCATAGTAAGCAGTGGAGGGGGACGTGTAATAGGGCAGCGTTGATGATAATTGTAGTAAGATGGAGTTTTTTGTTTTTTGTTTTTTTTTAAATTTTATTTATTTATTTCTCAGACAGAGAGAGAGAGAGAGAGTAAGCACTGGCAGACGGAGGCAGAGGGAGAAGCAGGCTCCCTGCTGAGCAAGGAGCCTGATGTGGGACTCGATCCCAGGATGCTGGGATCATGACCTGAGCCAAAGGCAGCCGCTTAACCAACTGAGCCACCCAGTCGTCCCAGTAAGATGGAGTTTTAACAGAGCTGCAGTGGTGGCGGTTCTAGGAGCAGTGAGGGATGCAAGCGGAGTTCCAGATGTGATGGTGGGGTTGGTAGGAGTCATAGTATTAGTCGTGATAGGAAGAGACATAGTAGTAGTTTCAGAAATCATAATGGTCTCAGATACTAGCTTTAACAATAATCATAATAATAGTAAAAGTATTAGAAGAATCATTTTGATAAATGTTCCTCCCATTCTCCTGAGTCCACGCTTTCAAAATTCCCTGGATTGATTTATACGGAGTACTGTATGCTGGCTCATTTTGAAGAATCCTTGATATGTTGTAAAGTTCAGAAGAATACATGAATGTGTCCTATTAAAAAAATGGAAGTGACAGGGGCGCCTGGGTGGCTCAGTGGGTTAAAGCCTCTGCCTTCGGCTCAGGACATGATCCCAGGGTCCTGGGATCGAGCCCCGCATTGGGCTCTCTGCTCAGCAGGGAGCCTGATTCCTCCTCTCTGTCTCTTTGCCTGCCTCTCTGCCTACTTGTGATCTGTGTGTCAAATAAATAAATAAAATCTTTAAAAAAAAATGAAGTGATTTTTAAGAGGTTCTGGGAGATAATGCTGGAGTCTGCCATGCAGGCAGTGGTGGGCTTCCTGCCAGACGCACAGGGAACACATGTGAGAAACGGTGAATGCCCTATTTCATCCCTTACCCTTGGCAGCAGTGGAAAGCTTAGTGAGAGAAAAAGGAGGGCCTGGCACTGATTTGTGTCCACCGAGTACCAGCCATCCCTCACCCCGTTTACTCCTGTACAGAACATTAAGGGGAAGGTTGTTCTCATGTTATAAATAAGGGAACAAAGGCTCAGGGGTGTGTAGAAACTTGGTCAAGGTCACACAGCTGGTCTGAGGAGAGCTGGGATTGCGATCCAAGTCTTTTCGTCTCACCAGGGAGCGACCAGCCTCCTCAAGCCCTCCTGTCTCCCTATTCCAAAGGCCATATTGGGTTATGAAGCACAAAAGGCATGAATCTGTCCTCAGCTAGATTGTAAAGTCTTCAAGAGAAACCTGTGGATGTTCTTTGCATCACACATGGTGCCCATTAAACAACAACAATAAAAACAAAAAGAACCACTTTGTTGCTCAACTATCACGTGCTGGCAGTTGCCCTCAAGACAGAGTTATTTGTACAAGTGACCAGAGGGAAACTGAACTAGTGCTTTGCCGGATTTTGGGCTAGAAAGAAAGCAGACAGAGGGAGTTTAGGTCCAGCCACATTCCTTATTAACTGAGAAATAGAAGAAAAGCAAATTACCTTGTCTTCCCGAGCCTCAATTTCCACATTTCTCAAGCAACCAAATTTCTCTCTTTGAATTTAGAGTCTTAGAAATACTGAAGCTTACACATAACATGGTGCTTGGCAATTGACAGGTAGCGGCGATGGGCGGAGGAGGAAGTGTTGGATCCCCGGCTTAGCCGTTTACTAGCTGTGTGAGCTTGTTCCCTCACCTGTTGAATCGAGGTGACAGTAATCGGCTCTCACAGGGCTAGGACTCACTGAGTGAATACACATATGGTGTGTTGGGGAGTGTCTGGCACACAGTGAATGCACAATAATTTTTAGGAATTAGCAGAATGATCTATATTATGAGAGGCAGTCTAAAAACAAGTATGAGGCAAAACAATATAATCTGCAGAAGAGAGGCCATTTGAGGTGGGCCTTGCAGCAGAGGCTGTTTTTCTGGAAGGCTAAGAGTTCCCACAAATTCACAGCACAGGAAACAAGCATAAACATGGAGGTAGGAAAGATGTGGCTTTCCTAGAGAATTGGGAACAAAATTAGCAATAATGTCAATGTCTACCTTCTTCCTCCAGGGAGCTGGGCTGAGGTTGATGAAACTGAAGGCTGTTCTTTTGATGCGTCTGGAAGGACCAGCCCCATGTTCTGACCCTGGCGTCATCCTAACATTTATATTCCACTTATCCCCCGTGTATTTTACTCTGCACACTGTGTACTGATTTGTCACTTTTTTAGGGTAAGATTACGTCTCTGAGTAAGCTGATTAGTGTTAGACTGATTGTTTTAAAATAACTCAAGCGGCATCTGAATTTATTTACATACATGATATTGCCTTCTATAAACACAGCTGTATGCAGAAAGAAAATTCAACGGTATTTTGGGAAGTTAAGCCAACAGTTTTAGCTGTAATAAAGGCAGGCTTCTTGTTCTGCTTTCTCTTTTTTTTTTTTTTTTTCTTTCTGGATTAAGTTTTTCCGGGAGGGGTGGGCTCAAGGATTCCTGCCCAGCTCCCTCGGGCACTAAGGGAGTAGAAGCTAAGGTGGGCATGGGAGCATGTCACCAGCGTGTCACCTGTCAAGGTCTTTGAAGGAGGTGACTCTGCCGATAACGGTGAGCTGATGTCCTATCCTGGCATGGATTTGACAAGGCCATGCTGACTTCTGTGCCAACATGGAAACCATTACGAGTTTTAGGGCTATTTCTAACTTCTGCCTGTACAGAGAAAGGCTTTTTTTATTTTGTTGATTCCAAGTGCACTTTCTGACCACCATTCTGTGTGGCCAGGCTCTGGGTTCGCTCTGCACACATAGTAATGTGCAAGTAAGACATAGATCCTTCCCCTGTGAACCTTCAAGTCTACTGACAGTCAGGCATTCGGTAAGAAGGTAGGAAAATGACTTTTCTATTGCCAGTATGGCAGGTGCCAATATGCCAAGTACAAGAACACACGAGAGAATGGAGACACTTAGCCTGGATGTGGGTGAGTAGGGGAAAACTCCTTTGAAGAAAGGGCATTTAAACTGAGCACACAAAAAGATGAGTATGGATTGGGAAATTGGAGAGACAAGGAAAACATGTCCCCTGGAAAAGAAAGGAATTTGGAGTTTCCACAGAAGCGGAGATGGGTCACTGTGGCTGCAGAGGAGAGTGAGGTGAGGCTACCAGGCAGGTTAGAAGCCAGAGCAAATAGGCTTATGCAGGCTATGCCATGGATTTTTACTTTATCCTCCAAACAACGGGAGTCCATTGACATGTTTCAGCCATGGAATGGCATGGTCAGATTTGTGTTTCGCAAAGATCACTTGGGCTGCCAGGAGAGAATGGATTTGTAGAGAGCCGACAATGGATGTGACCTATCAGTCAGTTAGCTATTGCAAAGGTCCAGTCAAGAGGGGAGGGTGATTAAAGCTAAGGAAGATAGAGGTAGGCATAGTCAGTGGGGTTTATGTTTGGATGTAGGAAGGGGAAACGTCAGGTCCAACTACACGTTTTTCCCTGTTGCCTGAGCAAAAGTGGCACAGAGGAGATAAAAATGATAGGAGGGATCCAGGGTAGGGCATAAAAAGGAAATGAAGAGGTCTTTCTGACTTACATAAAATTTAAGGTGATTCTAGGCTTCCACCAGGAGATATGAAAAGGTAGAAGATGCATAGGTCTGACCATCTCAGGGAGGACTTGGGCTGGAGATTTGGGAGATAAAATATGGAAAGCCACAGAAAGGATGAGATTAGCTCCAGAGAGAGAGGTAAGGGGAAAAGATTTATGAACACACAGCCACTTGAGAACATCTCTGTTCTTTTCACAGCAGGTGGTTAGATATCCTACCTGGGGAGGAGGTCTCTGAAACAAGTTTTGTGTATCATAGGGCAGAACTCAAAAAGTAAGCTGTGCACACAAAACAGGGCACTGATTCCAACCAAAGGATTTACACTATTTGTATCCTGATGCGTCACGATGGAGGAGAATGTCAGTGTTCAACCCACAAAGGATTTATGTCTTCACTCCAACACTGCCCATTTTTAAAATCCAGTACAGAAGGGATTTATTAGATGCTGGTGCTTGATCATTTTTTTTTCTTAAAATTTTGACTGTAGCTCATTATTCTTTTAATTATTTAAGCTCTTATTATATTTTAACCCATTGTCACGAAGTCTTCCGGGTAACGTGGAAACTTTCTTCAGTGCCCAGCGAGAGGGAAAGAAAAACAAGAAGGAAAAATTTGGTTAGGAGGATCATTTTCCTCTAAAAATGCCACCATGTGGAAGTTTTCTTAGTGAAACTACTCGTACATTTCAAGAAGCAGTTTGGTGGAAGCTTCTTAGAATGGGCCCAAATCCCAGTGCTGTCACTCAGTAGCTTTGCTACCTGGAACAAGACACTTAACTTCTTTGTGTCAGTTGCCTCATCTACAAAACAGACAAAATGAAAGTACCTACCTCATAGGTTGATGTAAAGACCAAGAAAATTAATATAGAGATTTAATTAGAAGTATTTCTGACACATGCAAGTACTTCTTAAGTGTTAGCTAGTATCATTTTCATATAGATGACAGGAGACCACCCATAAATGAGAGGGAAACCTAAACCGTTTCCCTAGTCGGTCACTGATCAGTTCTGTGCTTCAGGCAACCACATAGTTTGGACAATTATCTTTCTGGGAAGAAAAAGGGGTTATTTTATCCAAACTCCTATAAAGACCTATTTCTCTTTTGCCTAATGTTAAAATAAATTGAAGTCCTGACATACTAAAAAAAAGTCTCTTATGTGCAAATATGTGTATCACATCTTTTACGATGGAGAAATATGGTAGGCAACTTAAATTTCCCAAAACTAGGATATGATTAAACAAAATGTGGCCCATACACTTGATGAAATATTAAATAATCAGTTATTTTATGTACATGTGACTATGTGTACAGATGCTCATTATATACATGTACACATATAGAAAATATGCTATTTTTTTTTCTTTCTTTTTTTTGGTTTGTTTTGGTTTTTTAAATTTCATTTCTTTTCAGCGTAACAGAATTCATAGTTTTAAAGATTTTATTTATTTATTTGTCAGAGAGAGAGAGAGAGCGCACAGGCAGGCAGAGTGGCAGGCAGAGGCAGAGGGAGAAGCAGGCTCCCTGCCGAGCAAGGAGCCCGATGTGAGACTCGATCCCAGGATGCTGGGATCATGACCTGAGCCAAAGGCAGCTGCTTAACCAACTGAGCCACCCAGGAGTCCCAAAATATGCTATTTTTGCTAGAAAATCCATAACTAGGCATGGGATAGAGACATTGTACATTGTACATATTCTCTAATGATTGAATATTAGCAGATAATGGGACTTAATTTTTCTTCTTTATTTCTGTGCCAAAGACAACTATTTTTTGTAATCAGCTTTCTTGAGGCAAAATTTACATACGGTAAAAATCTACCAGTTTTGAGAATATAATTAATGAGTCTTGACAAATGTATCTAAGACATAGAACCACTTTTATAATCAAGGTATAGTACCTTTCCAGCATCCCCCCAAACTCCCTCATGCATGTTTGCAGTCAGTTCCCTCCTCCTATCTCGGCCCCTGAAAACCATGCTTTACTTTCCATGCCTTTACTTGTGCTGTGTCTGGAATTGATATAAATGGAATCCCACTATGAGCAGTCTTTAGTCCCACCTCCTTGACTTAGCATGCTTAGGAGCTCTAACCATGTTACTGAATGTAACAGTAATCTGTTCTTTTTTATTGCTGAGTAATATTCCGTTGTCTGAATTGATCACAATCTATACATGTAGACAATCATGAGTTGTGCCTAGTTACAGGCTATAATAAATAAAGCTCTTATGAGCATTAGAGTACTAGAGTACTATCTTTGTGCAAACAAGCTTTCATTTGGTAAATACCTAACTTTGGTAAATACCGAGGGCTAGAGTTCCAGGGTGGTATGACAAGTGTGTATTTAATTATAAAAAAAAAAAAGAAAGAAAAGCTGCTTTATGGTTTTCCAAAGTATCTTTACCATTTCTCATTCCCACCAGAAATGTGGGAGACCCCCACCTGCTCCACATTCTCACCAATATTTGGTATAATCTGGCTTTTAAGTTTCAGCCATTCTAGTATGTGTGTAGTTGTAGCTCTTGTGGTTTTAATTTGCATTTCTGTAGTAACATGACACCGAGTAAATTTTTATGTGCATATTTGCCAATTGCCCCTCTTCTTTGTGGAAGTGAATTTTGTTTGGTTTTCTATTGTTAAATTGCAAGACTTAGTTTGAAATTCTGAGTGAATATAATTCTTTTATAAGATGTTTTACAAATATTTTCTCCCAGTCTTAGTAGTTTTTTAAAAAATAGCAAACATCTTAACTTTGATAAAATTCAATTTATCAGGGTACCTGCCTGGCTCTGTCAGTTAAATGTCTGCGTTTGGCTCAGGTCATGGCCCCAAAGCCCTGGGATTGAACCACACATCTGGCTCCCCAAGCCTGCTTTTCCATCTCCCTCTGCCAGCTGCTCCCTCTGCTTGTGCACTCTCACTCTCTTTCTTTGTTAAATAAATAAATAAAATCTTCTAAAAAATTCAGCTTATCACTATTTTCCTTATTTTTTCATGATTTTGATATTCTTAACTATAAATTAATTTTCTTTAATAGATATATACCATATTGGTTATCTGTTTCATCTTGAAGGCACCTTGGTTGTTTTGGTATCTTTCAAGGAATTTGCAAGTTTTATCTGTAATCAAATGTATTGAAATGAAGTTGTTCATAATATTCCCTCATTGTCCTTTTAATGTCTGCAAAATCTATTGTGATCTGTTTTTTTTTTAATGCTTGGTATTAGTAATGTGTGTCTTTTTTCTCCCCGCTCTTCTGTCTCTTGTGTGTATGTGTGTGCACGTTTGTGTGTGTTCAGTCTGAAGATTTACCAACTGCATAGCTCTTTTCTAAGAGCCTGCTTCTTGTTTCGTTTATCTTCTTGATCCATTTTTGTTGATGATTGCTCTTTTCTTATTTCCTTGCTTCAGCTTCCTTTGTTTTAATTTGCTTTTCTTCTAACTTATTACAGTGGAAGCTAAGATCAATGATTTGAGACCTTTCTTTTCATCTGATATAATTATTTAATGGTATAATTTTCCCTCTAGGTGCTGCTTAAGCTGCATCTCACAGACTTTGACATCTGTGTTTTCATTTTCATTCATTTCAAAATATTATCTAATTTCTCATGTAATTTCTTCTTTGGCCAATGAATTATTTAATAGTTTTTAGTTTAATTTTCAAATGTCTTGGGATTTTTCTACATACTTTTCTGTTATCAATTAGTAATTTAATTCCTTTGTAGCAAAGAATATATTTTACATGATTTCAACTATGGTAAATTAACTGAATTCTGCTTCATGGTCTAGAATATAATTTATCTTGTTGACTATTCCACATGCACTGAAAAAGAATGTATATTATGCTGCTAATAGATGGAGTGTTCAGTAGGTCAGACTAGCTGATAGCATTGTTTGAGTCTTCCACATTCCTACTGATTTTCTGTCAACTCTATCATTTAGTGAAAGAGGAGTCTTGAAGTCTCCAAATATAATTGCAGTTTTGTCAGTTCCTCATTGTAGTCCTATCACATTTTGCTTCATGGGATTTGAAGCTCTCTATTAGGTACACATGCATTTAGGATTGTTATGTCCTTTTGAATGACCCCTTGAATTGACCCCTTGAGCATATGAAACATCCTTCTTTATCCCTGGTAATATTACTTGTTTTGATATTAATACAATCTTTCCTGTGTTCTTTTGATTGGTGTTTGCTTGGTATATCTTTTACCATACTTTCGCTTAAACCTATCTATGTTTTTATGTTTA
Organism: Mellivora capensis; assembly: GCA_004024625.1. NCBI lineage: Eukaryota > Metazoa > Chordata > Mammalia > Carnivora > Mustelidae > Mellivora > Mellivora capensis. The sequence goes on along the minus strand of PISX010018737.1, from coordinate 16,461 downwards.
GAGCAGGATTCTTACAGAAGCATAACATTGAGCATGATGGTTAATTTTATGTGTCATCTAAGCTAGGCTAAGGTGTAAGTTGTTTGGTCAAACATTAGTCTAGATGTTGCTTAAAGGTAACTTTTATTTATTTTTTTATTTTTAGAAAAGATTTATTATTTATTAGAGAGAGAAAAAGAACATGGACTGGGAGAGGCAGAGGGAGAAGAAGACAAACAGACTCCCTGCTGAGCATGGAGCCCAACAAAGGGCTCTATCTCATGACCCTGAGATCATGACCAGAGCCAAAATAAAGAGTCAGACACTTAATTGGCTCACCACCCATGTGCCCCTGTAAAGGTAATTTTTAGTTGAGATTAACATTTAAACAGTAGACTATGAGTAAAGCAGATTTGTTTATCTAGTGTGAGTGAGCCTCAGTTAATCAGCTGAAGGCCTTAATAGACTGAGGCTCCTCGAGGAAAAGAAATTCTGCTTCCACCTTGCCTTCAGACTCAAGACTGCAACATCATTTTCTCCTTGTGTCTCCAGAATGTTGGCCTGCCCTGAAGATTTTGGATTTGCCAGCCCCATAATCACATGAGTCAATTCCTTAAAGTAAATTTCTCTATATATATACTATTGGTTCTGTTTCTCTGGAGAACCCTGGTTAATACATTGGTCTTGTGTTTTGATACAATATGACAATCTCTGACTTTAACTGGAAGCGTTTAGACCGTTTACATTTAATGTAATCATTGATATGTTTGAATTTTAATCTATCATCTTGTTATTTGTTTTATATTTAATAATTCTTTTCTTTCTTCTTTTTCCCCTTCTTTTTCATTCTTCTTTTGGACCAATTGAGTATTTTAAAATGTTATTTTATCTCTGTTAAGGCTTACTGTTCTAGCTCTTTTAAAAAAAAATATTGTTCTCTGTGTGTGTATGTGTGTGCATAGTTCAGTTTATATAATTATATAAGTTACATATATATGTAACATACATATGTAAGTTATTACAGCCTGCCTCCAAATAGTGTATTACTTCATATATAATAGAAGACCCTTACAGCAGTATACATCTATTCCCCCTCCTAACTTTTTTGATAGTTGTGTCATATAGTTTACCTTTATAGAGATACTCAATCCCACAATAAATTGTTATTTTGCTTTAAGTAGTCAATTACATTTTTTACTTGTATGTTTACTGTTTCCATCACTCTTTATTGATCTGTTTAAATCCAAATTATTATCTCCTATTTTATTTTACATTATTGTCAATAGGATTCTTCTGTCATTTTTATCCTTGTTCTTCTGTACGTAATATGTAATATTTCTCTGGATGTTCTTAAGATTTTCTTTTTATCTTTGAATTTCACCAGTTTGATTTTGATGTGCTTGGTGAGGTTTTCTTTGGATTTATTCTGTTTGTGGCTCATTTAGCTTCTTTAGTCTGTCAGCTTCTCATTTTCATCAGATTTGTAGAATTTTCAAACCTTATTGTATCAAATTTTTTTTCCTGCTTCTTCCACCTCCTTCTTAGAATCCAATTACTGGTATGTTAGACTACTTTCTATTTTTACTAGACATTACTGACCTTCTGTTTATTTCCTCAGTGTTTTTTTTCTCTTTGTCTTCTTTTTTTTTTTTAACTTTCTATCATTCTGTCTGTAAGATCATTGATTTTATCTTCTGTAGTGTCTAATCTTATAATCCTCCTTTATGTAGTATTTTTCATTTCAGATATTGTATTTTTTCATGTCTACAAGTTTCATTTGGGTCTCATAAAAATATATTTCATTTCTCTACTCATCATGCTCTCTTATTTCCCTTTATCTTCTTGAACATGTGGGATATATCTAGAAGTATCTTAGAATAACTGTTATTTCTAGTTCTGATTCTATTGACTGATTTTTTTTTTCTCCTGACTTTTGGTCATATTTTCAGCTTTTTTGTATATCTGGACAATTTTGACTGAATGTAAAGCATTGTAATATTTTGTTGATTGCTGGATTTTGTTGTATTTTTGACTCTCAGTTATTTAGAATTAGTTGGATCCTTTTGAGGCTTATTTTTAAGCTTTGTATGATGATTAGAATTTAGTCTAAATTAGCCCTACTACTAAGTCAATAGCCTTCTGAGAATTCTACTTAATATCCTGTATTTTATGATTTTCTCTCTGGCTGGTGGGAAGACAAACTATTCTTGGTTCTATGTAAGCTCCAGGAATTTTTCTGCCTACTACTTTCATGGGTAACTTGTTCTTACTTATGTACAAATTAATACTCATCTTTTAGTATTAAAAAGATACTTTTTATCTTTTTAATATAAAGGGCATCCTTTATATTAAAGGGCATCCTGATGCAGATTTCTCAAGTTCTTTCTCTGTGCACCTCTCTTGTCATCTTTCTCTGTCCCACAAATTCTAATTACCTAGGGTTTCCTGAACTCTGACTTCTATCTCCTTAATCAGCAGGACTGAGTTGGGTCTGTTAGGATATTATTCTCTCTGTTCTGTCCTGGTAACTGACTTGTCTGTAACTTATTAAAATCAGAGAGTTTACCTTATCCATTTACTTTTTTTCAGGAATCATAGTCCTATAGTGCCTGTTGTCCAATGTCTAAAAGTTGTCATATACATACACACACAGACACATGCATACACACATATTTCTAATTATTTAAATTAAGAGGATAAATCTGATCTTTGTTAATTAACATTAGTCAGAAATGAAAATCTGGAGTTACATTTTATTCTGGTATTTTCTGACAATTAATAATTTAATGATAAATTATGAATGTTTTGCAAAAATATAGGAATGTATGTTTTAATAGTGATAATCAGAGTATATATACATGTGCACATTACATTTTTTATGCCATCTGTACAAGAATAGCATGGAAAGATATTCTGGGTCCTCACTATGGTTGTCTTTAGATGGTGAGACTATACAACATATTTTTTTCTTTCTTCTCACTTTTTCTTGGATTTTCCTATTTAATAGAAATTGAGAAATTGATTTTATGTTGGAAAAAAATAACCTTTATTTTAAAAATACTTAAGTAGTTATACACTGAGGAAGTAATGCTAGAGTAGAAAGGTCTTATCTACACAAAAGTTTTATGTACATGAATTAACATGCACATGCAGATTATCTTATATACCCTATCCTGGGCTTGGCATTTTGCCCTCATATTCCCTCATTTTCAAAATATAATTAGGCTTATAATAAATATAGATATAATAAAATAATAAAAGTGTCAAATGGAGGTAAAGTTCAAGATACAGGAAATGAAATGAGTGCACAGTATATGGATTGAGTGGAGAATGGTGGGTGTGGAATAGAAAGGAGGCAGTGTAATTTTAGTAGCAAAACTTCTAAGGTTTGGACTAGGGATTGCTTTGCAAACTGAGCACAAAACTTCTCTGGGAGCTTACTGGAAGCCAAAACAAAGAAGGAAACAGTAGGATTTGGACTCTCAGAATTTAAAAGTGATTTTTGTCTAGAGATTGCCTTTTCAATTTTCTATATTCCACATCTTACTTCTGAAATAACATTTTCACATAAATTAGAACAAAGAAACCCTCCATGGATAGAAATGTTGTGCTCAGCTTTTTTAGGACAAAAGAGAATGTCAGGCATAGACCCTTTCCTTAATGGGACTGGGTTCCTAGAGAGTAGGGAAGACACATATATAAACCTGGAATCATTTGAGACTGAAACAAGGCAGCATATGAGTGATCTTAACTTAAAGTCAAAGCCTGCAAGATTCCAGTTAAAGGGTGACCTTTGGGTCTTAATGGATGGGTGAGTATGGATAAGCACAGGGGAGGGAAAGGCATTCTAGGGGAAGTGTACAACACAGAGTAAGGTAGAGAGGGAGATAAGGGCATTGCAGATGGCCTGGGAAGGTTAGGTGCTGAGTCTCCCTGTGGAGGAGCGGCATGGGTATGGAAATAAACACACTGACTCTTCAATGAGCGATCATTCCATTCAAGTCACGCAGGAGTCCTAAATGTCATGGTACGGAAGCACTGACAACAAGCCCACAAGCTCTCAGTCCCAATACTATCTTGGCTAAATTGAAGGAATTAAGTAAAGAAACACAATACCCAACACTCTGAGGTTTTCATAGGGCTACATGAAGTTTCATACTTTAGTGCGTGCGAGGCACCAAGCTCTCTCATATGTGTTAAGGCATTTTGTTCCATTTTAAAGACAGTGCAAAAGCTCACATACAGGAAGGAATAGTTGTGAGTTCAAATCTAGTCTTCATTATTTTCATACTGTTTTACTGTAGGGCAGCAGAGCTAAGACTTGGAATTTCTAATAGAAAAGTCCCTGACCTGAGCCCGCAATTATGCACAGAAATTTTGTTTTGTCAGTTACTCTAACTAGGAGTTTGGATTTGTTGAAAGGGCGATGAAGGCAGCAGACTGGACGAAGTTTCTAATCTGAGTTTGAAAGCCTGTGGTTAGAAGACCGAGGGCCTGAGACAGACATGTTGCGGGCGTGTGTGTGTGTGTGTGTGTGTTTGCTTTTGTGTTCAAGTCCTTGGGGAAGAAGCAAGCTGCTCTCAGACTGAGTAAGAGAAACCATGAAGTTCCTTTGAAAGGAAATGACCACCTTTGGCCCTCACCCCCTTGATTCAGTAGAGGTCCAGTCAGGAAAACACAAACCGCACTGTTCAGCTGAAGAAACAGCTTGGTTGCATGGGCATTGGAAAACTCAACAGGGGGGAAACAGGCACGCTGAGGTCACACAGCAGTAAAGCCTGCAGGAGGTGGCCACCACACCCAGGGCTGGGGAACAAATGGCAGATGTCAGGGATGTCTGGCCTGGTGGAGGAGCAGCTGATTCCCAAATGTAGCTCAGGCGAGGGACCCTTGGAGCCCAGCGCCAGAAGTCTCTTGGTGTCCATCCCTCCAAAGGGGCTCAGTGAGGCTGCTTGTGGGATTGTGGGAGTTCTCAAAATGCCAGAGTCAACAGCGGCTGCAGGGGTGAAGTCCCACTGCCAAGGTGAAGCCAGGCTGCAAGGAACTGCCAATCAAGAGAAGGTAGTAGACCCCTTCTCCTGCTCTTGCACGGCAGGCTGCCTCCGGCGCCCCCTGTTGGCAAGTCCCAGCGTGGAACCAGCTTCAGAAGGAACTGCCCGGCGCCCAGCCCCAGCCTCACAGAGCAGACAGAGTAGGGAAGGGGTTTGTGACTGACACACGCAGCCTCATAACCAGATTCCTTTTCAGGGTCTCACAAAGGCTGGCACAGCATGTGGGTGCTCCCTGGCTTCAAGAAATCGGAAGGCAGCTGCCCTTTTTTGAGGAATGACTCTAGGCTCTGTGCTGAGATGAAAACATTCACGTTCTCACTTTATTTGATCCTTACAATAACCCGGGAGATGAGTAGTGATATTTCCATTTTACAAGTGGAGTATTTGAAGCTCAGAGAGTTTATGCAACTTCCAAAGGGTCACGAAGCTAGTAGGTGAGAGAGGCAGAACTCAGTGACTCCAAACCTCTTTCCCACTCACTAAATGACAACTCCCTCTACACTCTGTGGTCAGGCTTACCTGCCTTGAACACTGACCAAGCAGTGACATCTTCCTCATGATGAGGAAGCCCATGACATCAGCACTGTGGAGAACTTGATGGAAGTTGCATGCAGGTCACCAGCATTGTACACATAGAAGCAGAGGCACTCTGTAAATACTCATTAAATTAAAAAAAAAAAAAAAAATATATATATATATATATATATATATATATGTATAAAGTTAAAATATGTATGTTTAACTTCTATTAGCCTTCCTTTAGTGTAATAGGAATGGGTAGCCAGATGTATAATTTGATACCCAAACATATCTAACTTATGTGCAATGCCTGGGTTTGTCTAAAATATATTTTAGCAATGCACAAAGGAAAGCAAATGCTTTTGAAGCCAGAAAGGAAGCACATGACACCAACATGCCCCTCGTTCCTTCTTCTGAGGCAAATGTGAATATGTACGTGATCTTCGAATTAACTATCCTGTTGAACTATGGCCGCTTCTCCCCCACCCTGCCCATCCCCCACCCTCAACACAGCCTATCATTAGCTGCTATCTGGAATCGACAGTAGAGTAATTTGAACTCTGGTTCCCAAGGGCCTATTCTTTTACTTCCTGCTGTAGGAATACGGTGTGTATTGATTAGATATCAGACCGTAATGGGCTTCCAATCTCTCCGCCTTAAGATATATGATGGAGATGACAGGAAACAGATACTCTGTTACTACTTGTAAATAGTCTGGTTGAACAAAATGGTTGGTAACCACTTCGGTGCCGAGCACTCTTACCACCAGGAAGAAGCTACTTTATCACTCTTTCCAATATAATTTCTTGGAAAGGCGAGGCAGGGGATTTCCTTGTGAGGCCAGAGCGACGGCCCAAGATTGTCATCTCCTTGGGAAAGTCTGCCATGAGGAGAGTTGTTCAGCTGGCTCAGATCAGGCAGCCCCGGCAGCAGCCCCAGCAGCAGCCCCAGCCCACTAGCATGCAAGGGGAGCGGGGGTGGGGGCTGAGCAGAAGCCGGAGCAGGGCTGGGCTCCTCCATTTACGAGCAACACCTAGAGCCAGACACTTCCAGGAGCCTCAGTTTCTGCATCCGGAAAATGACTCCATTTGTTCTTCGTCCGGAAAATGACCCCATAATCTTGGTCACAGCATTGCTGCAAAGATTGAGCTCAACAGCGCATTCAGGGTAGCGCTGTCTTAGCTATCTACCCACCCCTGCCTTATCCCTGGAATTAGAAGCTTTCCCTTTGCTGGAATTCTGACAGTCCTTCAGTTCGGGCAAGACCTGGCCACACTCAGCGTATCTCCTTGTGTGGCAGAGTTCAGACCCCAAAGAACACAGTGGTGGCATTTGCAGGCCAGTGTGCTGAAAGTCCCAAGCTGAGCCCAACTTCCTCTGGCACCGGGGCAAATGCTGGTTCCACACCACTGATGGCAGCCTGGCCCAGGCGCTGATAACTCCCCGTTTGAAGCTGCCTGGGCTTGTTTCGTGGGTTTAACCTACTTCCTGCATGAGGCCTGTGATGTTGGAGTTAGCAGGACCCTGACTCACAGCTTGGTAACTGCAGAGGTAGATATGAAGTTGACTTTGCCATCTTCTTCTTCCTGGTGGCCCTGCAGACGCCAAGGAAAGCTTTACAGGCTGCCCTCCCTGAAAGAGGAGGTTTGATTTCCTGCGGATCCCGGTGTCTTCTGTTGGATCGTAAGTTTCCTTCCCTTTTCTTATCAGCAAAGATGACTAAAAAGCAAGTTGGATGGCAGTTCAAAAAGGATTCCAATGGATGATTGTAAACATTCAAGGGAGAATACAATGTGAGTTTATACATTTTTAATTAGACCAGGTCTGAAGCTCATGTTCATTTATTACCAGTGATATCAGCCACTTATCTGCCACTTCTCTAATCTTTGCCCTGCAAACAGGCCTGACCTCTGATCAAGGAAGATAAGAGGAGAATAAACAATGGCTACCTGCTAGGACTGATTGGAAGAGAGGGATCAAAACACCAGAAGCTCCAGTTAATCCTGGATTCCTTCCCATCTTTTTTGCAGCCACTGCTTCTATGGGAGAAGACAAGTGGACCCAGCCGCCTCCTTTGCTAACATTTCCCCACTGCTCCTTCCTCCCCTGCCCCCATTAGAATCAGGGGATCAATAAAAGCAGCTTTGAGAGAGGAAGGAACCGATCTTCAGTCCAGTATCAAATGCCCTATCTCCGCAGCACGGGAAGAAGGGCCAGTGTGCAGCAAGTGACCTAATTGCACATTCCAAAAAACACTGAATTCATATTATTGGCTTCATCAGCATTGTCCCTCCTGGAGGTTGCTCTTAATTAGCCCAGGAGAGGATTGAAGAAAAGAACTGGGACGGTTAGCTTCAATACAGAAGGATCTGGCCAGGAGAGAAGCAGACACACATAATGATGGACACCATTTATCGAGTGCTCTGTCCATGCCAGGTCCTGAGCTAAGTTCCTGAGGGTCGCTGTCTCCCTTCATCCTAGCAACAGCTCTTGGAATAATCAGTCTGATTATTCCTGTTCTGCAGATGAGGACAACTGAGGCTTGAAAATGTTAGGAAGTTTGTCTGCATTTGCACAACTGGTAATTAATTGCAAAAGCAGATTTCATACATAGGTCTGTCTGACCCTCCCAGCATCCCCAAATTCCAAAATGAAGGCTGCCTCTGAGTCTCCATCATGTCAAGCCGCCTGTTCTCCATCAGCAGAAAAAGGAGGAGGTATAAGTAGGTCATTGAATCCAGTCCTTCATTTTTCAGACAAGGAGGCAGAAGTTCAGAGAGGGAATGTGACTTGCCCAAGGTCACACAGCAGGGCTCTCACTAGGTCCCCCAATTGTGGACTGTGGGCCTCATGCCCTTGGTAGAGATAAAACACACTTGTTGGCTCCACCTGCGTCCCCTCCAGGCAGTATCAAGAAATTCACTCCTCAATGACGTGGAGCTACGAAGGCCAGAAAAGTGGAGAGACAGAAACTTGATATAGTACAAGGGATTTTCATAGGTTATTTTGTTTATTCAACAAACAGACTTTCATTGTGCATCTAATGTATATATAAAGCACAGTTGAGTGCTACAGTTTTAGCAGTGAGAGAAAAAGGCTTGCTTGCGTGTGTGTGTGTGTGTGTGTGTGTGTATGTTTATTTTCTTACTTTCAAGTAGCTATACTAGAGACAAATTTGAGCTTATAAGTAAAATGAGGCAAATATGATTTTAAATAATAAAAACTTTAAGTACCTGTAGACATGCGTTACAGAGGAAGGCATCAGGATGTACGTTTGCTTCAGAATTTATCTTGATCACCCAACATGCTTTTTGCAGTATTGAAGCAATCAAGTTTTTTTGATTTCACTAGTTATAAAGTAAACAAAAACAAACTAAAATAAAAGCACCTCTAAATTGGATGTTCTTACCGGGGTGTAAAATGCTGAGTATCTTAGAAAGAAGCCATAACGACACTATCATTTGCTGAGTACTTACTCTGGGCCAGGCATTCCACAGACATGATCTCATTTAATCCCCTTGAGACGCTCGCAAGGTGTTATCATCTCTATTTTACAGATGGGGAACTAAAAGAGTAACAGCATCTCACTAAGACCCATAACCAGGCAGCCAAGAAATAGCCAAATTAATTACAGAGTTGATATCACAGGTAAGACCCCCCCCCCACTTCATCACAAGAGGATTGTTAGGGTCATATAATAATGATCAAATCATAATGACAAAAATAATAATTATCGCATCTTGGGCAGATGCAGTATATCAAGTAGTATGCCGAGCACATTTCAGACATTATCCTACTTGATCCTCACAACAAACCCAGGAGGGATATACTATTATTATCTTCATTTTCCAGGTGAGAAAAAAGCACAGAGAGGGCAAACAACCTGTCCGGGTTCACGCAGCTGGTACATGATCCGGCCAGGGATCAAGCCCAGCTAAGGACAGAGCTAGCCCTACACTCGTAACCGCTGTATGCTATCTATGCTATATTGCCTTTCCAAGAAGAAAAGATATAGTTCAGCATGGCTAAGTGTATGCCCCCTAAAATATGACTTTATATGGTACGTCAAAAAATGCCAGAAGGGTGGAGGGCGAAAAGTGAGACAGCATAGAACAATGAAATCAAGAATTCTAGAAATATCAAAATATCACTGTTTTTCCTTACACCAGTCAATGAAAGTATGGTTTAAATGGGAAACAATTACCCCAGGTTGTATTTTTACTTAAGAGTTGAATAAATTTTTATCCTTTCACATATACCGTATTATTTTCTTCCCTGAGATATAAAACACACAGGGAAGGATATGCTGAAAGCTCAACTTTTTACAGTTATGGTTAAGGGACTTTTGATTTTCCCTTCTGTATTTCTTACCCAAGAAGGCCATCCCTAGCAGTGAAGGACCTGTGTTCGTTGTCTCCTACAATAAACATGCCTGGATTTTCTGTGTGGTTATATTTTGGATTAGCAAAGTTTCTTCCCCCTGGTCTTGGAGGATTTTCTTCAGGCTGTGAAATGCTGACTTACTTCCCCCCATCTATCTGCCCTCACAGTCTCCCAGGGGCTTCCAGAATGCTCTCTGAATGCCCTATTCCACTTCATCCTTTATGCTTCAGGGCACAGAACTATTTGGCTGTAGGAATGTTGGGCCTTTTTCTTTGCTGCTCTGTTCATCAGACTCATAAATAATTCTCTGGGTCACCCTTAGCCAATGTGAGCATCCTTTCTTCATAAATGCCAACAACTAGTTCACAGAAGTGTCATTACTCCTCCATGATGAGGGTCATCCACTAAGTAAAATCAGAGAGGAAAATCACCTGGCATGTTTTAAGCTTCTACCTGATGTCAAGCACTTTATGTATACCATCTCATTTGATTATCGTGAGAACCCTGAGAAATTGATGTTACTGGTGTGCCTGGGTGTCTTAGCTGGTTTAACATCTGCCTTCAGCTCAGGTCATGATCCCAGAGTCCTGGGATGGAGCCCCGTATCCCACTCCCTGCTGAGTGGGGAATCTGGTTCTCCCTCTCCCTCTTCCTCTGTCCCTCCCTGCTGCTTGTGTTTTTTTTCTCTCTCTCTCTCTCTCAAATAAATGAATAAAATCTTAAAAAGAAAAAGAAATTAGTGTTACCACCCCCATTTTGTAGATGAGAAAACTGAGGTATCTGATTTGCCAAAGGTTATAAAATGAGCTTATTATTGATAAACACAGTTAACATTTATTAGGTTCTTACCATATACCAGAAACTGCCTCTATCACGTTGCAAATATTAGTTCATTTAATTCCACAATAACACTGAGTGGTGAACGTGATTGTTATCCCTATTTTATAGTTGAGAAAACTGAAGCACAGAGATGTTAAGCAACTTTTACAAAGTTGAACAGCTAGGGAGGAGTTTAAAATCACAAAGTATGATTTTCCAACTTGCACTCTTAAGACAAAATGAACAGTTACCAATTTTTCTAACAAATCAGAGTAAGATTCTATAACCTCCATTTTAGAGATATAAATGGATGGGACTAACTCTGAGCAATTGCCGGTCTTGGGATTTAAGGTCAGGCAGTATTAACTGGAGGATTGGTTCTGCTGCATCCAGTAATGTGATCTTGGGCAAGACCCCTCTGGGCCTTCTAGGCAGAGCTGCAAATTCTCTCTCTGTGAGCAAATGTAGGAAAAGGATAATCTTAACTGTAGTTGTCCACATATTGGTAGACCCACAGAAAGCAAACAAAAACCCTGCTTCTGAAGAGGAATCAGCGCCTCCTCCCCTGGGAGTTTAGGGCCACAGGTTAATACAAAAGGTATCCATTCTAAATTTCTCACCAAAATAGCTACTTTCATATTAGAAAAATAAACTCCTCACAACAATCCAAGAGATTACTTTCTTTTTTTTTTTTTTTTAAAGATTTTATTTATTTATTTGTCAGAGAGAGAGAAAGAGAGAGAGCAAGCGAGCACAGGCAGACAGAGTGGCAGGCAGAGGCAAAGGGAGAAGCAGGCTCCCCGCCGAGCAAGGAGCCCGATGTGGGACTCGATCCCAGGACGCTGGGATCATGACCTGAGCTGAAGGCAGCCGCTTAACCAACTGAGCCACCCAGGCGTCCCAAGAGATTACTTTCATTAGATTTTTTTCTTTCATTGGAAAAATATAGACTTGATTTTTTAAAAAATGAAGGTAGCACTAAATGTGTGAAAGAGAAAGTTTCTGCTCTCCTTTGCAGGAGAGACTTTTAACATGTCTGTGTGATCTGGGTGTGGCACTTACCTGTCGCCCTCTGTAACAGATCATGGGGGTGGTCTTGCGTTAGAGTGTGAGAGACTCCTTCGTTCTTTCTGAAGGCCTTGGCAGCCGTGTCTGGGGAAGCACTAGCACTCAGTCCCCCATCCCCCCGCTGATGGGCCTATAGCTTGTGTCCTGCTCATCCTGCTCGCTTTAGTTACTGCAGATGCAAAGATGCACTTACATTCTATTTACACGTATATTTTTGTACACTTGCTTTTTGTAAATTGATTTAAATGAGATTAAATGCCAACATTTAACTTGGCTTATGGGAGAAACTGAGAGATGTTGAATGGTGTGTCCTTTCCACACATGGGGGAAAGAGGGAGGGAGTTTCACCAGACCCTGAAGATCTCCTCCAGGAAAGGGATTGCCACACCACCCTCTGTGTCCCCGGACTCCTTCCCCTGCCACACACTCCCACCCCAGACTCCAGCATGTGTCCTACAGACCACTGCCTTTTATCTGGCTAGACCACCCAGGCAGTAGCCAGATCACTAGCTCTGTCTTTTGAATCAGCTCTTTTGAGAGTTTGCTCTACCATCTTCTTCACAGTAAGAACTGATTTGTAACAATAATAAAAACATATTTTAGTGTGATTCACTGTTCTTTGCCAGAAGTGCCACAGCCCAGGGGTCCATGCCCGTGGATGTGCGATGCAGGTCAGACATTAACCACCTTTACCTAGGGAAGTCACTCCAATAGAAGTTCCCCCTCTTTCACCTCTTGCAAAACCTCAGAGGTGCTCAGAAAGAATCTTCGTCTCCTCCCTAAGACCAGAAGCGAAATCCAGTTGCCTCGAGAATCCCAAAGATTTTTGCTCAGATTTTCTCTCCATCTAAGAAGAATGATTGAGACATCTGTCTCAGTCCTCCAGCACCAATCTTTAGGGCCCCAAGCTCATCTTAGGGTGACCGGGATGTGAGAGGGAGTATCTTAAATCAGTTCCTGCTATTTCTGGTTTTAAGCCTCGCCTTGTCAGATTGGCTCTCGGCGCCTTGCAGCCACAGTGTATCTCTGGCCCCACGCGCCTAGATCTGCCTGGCATTAACGTGAAGAGTGGATTTGGATTTGGATGCTTACTTATCTTTTTGGTTACTTCCCCACCTCAGCAGCCAGCCTCCCACTAGCTGGGAGCTGACAATTCTTTTTGGAAAACTAAGCAGATCTTTCAAAACAGTTTTCAAGTCTTGTAACAGCACGTTTGTGCTGCGAGAGCAAAGAGCTGTCAGGTCTCCGGCGTGCACCTTGATTTCAGCTCAGCAAACGGAGCAAAATACCCATTCTGTGCATGAAATTGCCTGTGTTCTGCACGGGAATCTCTGCTTCTCAGCACCCTGTGCACGTAGCAGACTGCATTTGGCTTTTCCTTGGGTTGGGAAATTGGGTCCCGGAGAATAGGCGCCTTCTTGCCGGATGCTGGAAAAGCCATCCCCGAGGAAACAGAATTCAAAGTGAGAACCATGAATTCTCACTTAGAATGTTTTTCCTTGAAAAAAAAATTTTTTTTTTTTCTTGAGAAAGCCCACAGTTAGTGGGGATATGATCAAATCTTCATGCCAAGCCAATACTTCGGAAGTCCAAATTGCTCAGAACCTTGACGGTGTGAAATTATTTCATGCAAACAAATCAACCAGCAACAAGATTGACAACCAAAGCTGCCCTCTGTGTGCGATGTGGAATAGCATCGAGAGCCTCAAAACCCTCTCCTTTCACTTACTGGGATCGATCCTGAGGACATAAGCCTTAACTCGCATTTCCGAGCACATTCAAAGATAGTCATCAAAGCATTACCAAGCATGGTGACAATCTGGAGAAGAGGGAAATTGCAGTACATCCACTAGATGGAACATTTTGCAGCCATTAACATGAGTTTACAAAAGGAGTTGACAAAAAATACTATGGCAGATTTTTTAAAGTAAGCTTTATCGAAGTATAACAAATACACAGACAAGTGCACAAATCATAAGCATATAGTTCACTGTTTCACATATAGTTTCACAAAATGAACACACCCATATAATGTGTACCTGGATGGAAAAAAAGAAATCCTAGCACTCCAGAAGCCCTGCCTATAAGCCGTTCCCATCATTACTCCTCCCCCGCCGGGGTAATGCCTTCTAAGATTTTTCACTCAGCTTTGCCTGTCTTTAAACTCAATAAACGGAGTAGTAGTTTCTTTATTTGTTTGTCCTTTTCGTTCCTGTTTTGTTTGTAGCCTTCATCGACATTGCTGTGCAGACTTGTAGTTTCCTGATCCCCATTCCGTTGTGTCACTATACTTCTTACTTGTTCATTCCACTGCTGATGACCTTTTGGGGTGTTTCCAATTTTATCCATTATGGATAGGTGTGGCTATGATTATTCTTGAAAAGGCTTCTTTCAGTGACCGTATGTGCACACTTCTGTGGGTACGTACTGAGAAGTAGCTACCGTATGTGCACACTTCTGTGGGTACGTACTGAGAAGTAGCTACCGTATGTGCACACTTCTGTGGGTACGTACTGAGAAGTAGCTACCGTATGTGCACACTTCTGTGGGTACGTACTGAGAAGTAGCTTTGCTGGGGCACTGGAGATGCATTTACCCAGCTTTTACAGAGACCACTGAGCAATTTTCTACGCGATTGTACCAATTTCTACTTCTCCTAGCAGCGTGGGATAGCTCCAGAGTGCTTCAAATAGTTGCCAACCAGGTTTTGTGTGTCAGATTTTTTTTTTATCTTAAAAACATGGAGCCAACATTAAAAACAGATTGTAATCACAGATTAGTAAAAAATGTACACAGAAAAAATCCTGGAAGGAAATACTCCAGCACTGGTAGCTCTGTGTGGATTGTGGAGTTATGTTCTCTTAAAATCACTGTCATTTTATCCCCCTGGCATTATCTTATGCTCTAGAATGAAGAAGTATTTATTCTTGGAACTCCTTCTCATCAGGTCATAGGTGAGGGGAGGGCATTTAGTGTAGGGCTTTAAAATGAAGAAGAGTAAGCCTGAGACCACTTCCTCAAGTGATGGTCACATTCAAATGCTCTTGGCCTTGAGGGAAATCACTATTGCCGCTGTACATGTCCATGGGCCAGGCAGGCATTTTTCCCCCTCACCACCCATGCGTCCACGTGCTCATTCGCTCATTAGTTTATGCATGCATTCAGTAAATGTTCTCGAAACAGCTACAGGTGTAGGCACTTTGTTGCATAGAAAGGAGTCAAGAAAAGATTTTTTTTGGGGGGAGGGGTTATACCACATAGTTTTGTAATTAGGCATTAATAATATATCAATATCAAGGATATACTGATAAAAACACAGTACCAATAGCAAATATTTTTTGAGGCCTCAGAGCATACCAGGCACTGTGTCAAGACATGTCTACATGTCTTACATGTAGACAGTCATTTAAATCACAATCATCTTGGGAGCATATGCTTTCTTTTTCTTTTTACCTCCATAGAACAGATATAGAAGCAGAAGTTTAGAGAAGTTTGAGTACTTGCCCAAGGTTACAAAGCTAAACTGGGATTCCAACCCAGGTGTGCAGAACACTGACCCCAGACCTTCTTGGGTCTGCTCCCTCCTTCCCAGGTGTAGGGTTCAAGAAGGCCCAGTGGGAGAAGGGAGCCCTATAGAAGTGCCATTGGCCAGGAATCTCCAGATGGGCTTTGATTGTTCTCTTAAAGGATGAAAAGGAATTCGGCAGAAGAAGAATACAGGATTTTAGGAAGCTTGTACGATGCAAAGCAAAGATGACCCCAACTCTGAGTAAGGATGGGCTGGAAGCCAGAGAGAAGCAGGTGGAAGGAATATGATAGACGCTAAACCTCCCAAAAGACTGGTCCCTGAGTCTTTTCTGTGTCATCCCCAATTTAGGGGCCAATCCAACATGAACCAAGATATGCCAGGACTGCTTTTGACCCTCTTCCTCCAAGTGCCCTTTCTCCTTCCCAGGCTGGGAAATCTTCCCTCACCTCATTGTGCCCACAGATTCTCTTCACACTCCTATTACCACACTGGCATC
The DNA here is from genome assembly GCA_004024625.1 of Mellivora capensis. Classification (NCBI taxonomy): domain Eukaryota; kingdom Metazoa; phylum Chordata; class Mammalia; order Carnivora; family Mustelidae; genus Mellivora; species Mellivora capensis. The sequence goes on along the minus strand of PISX010018737.1, from coordinate 617 downwards.
TTCGATAGCTCCATAATCCAACATGGCAGCCATGAGCCACACATGGTTAGTTAAATATAAATTAATGAAAATTGAGTAAAATTAAAATGCAGTCCCTTGATTACACCAGCCACATTTCCAGTGTGGCTAGTGGCTACCATATATAGCTATAGAACATTCTCAAAGCTATATGTAGAAGAATGAAACTCGACCATTCTCTTACACCGTACACAAAGATAAACTCGAAATGGATAAAAGACCTCAATGTGAGACAGGAATCCATCCGAATCCTAGAGGAGAACATAGGCAGTAACCTCTTCGATATCAGCCACAGCAACTTCTTTCAAGATATGTCTCCAAAGGCAAAGGAAACAAAAGCGAAAATGAACTTTTGGGACTTCATCAAGATCAAAAGCTTCTGCACAGCAAAGAAACAGTGAACAAAACAAAGAGGCAACCCACGGAATGGGAGAAGATATTTGCAAATGACAGTACAGACAAAAGGCTGATATCCAGGATCTATAAAGAACTTCTCAAACTCAACACATGCAAAACAGATAATCACATCAAAAAATGGGCAGAAGATATGAACAGACACTTCTCCAATGAAGACATACAAATGGCTATCAGACACATGA
>PISX010018736.1:0-39795 GCA_004024625.1 Mellivora capensis | reverse complement strand
CTCTCTCTCTGCCTCTCCCCACTCTCTTTCTCTTCAAAAGCAAAAAGATAATTCTGCTGACAGTAGTCTGTAACTCAGCTAGGGCAGAGTCAAAGAGGTCAGATAGGAAGTTGTTGTAGTAATCCAGAAGGTGGTGGTGATATAGACCAGGGTAGTGGCAGTGGACATGGTGAGAGGTGCTTAAATTCAAGATATAGCCTGCAAGGAGAGCCAATAGATATACTGAGGGATTAGATGTGAGGGTCACACACACACACACACACACACACACACACACACACACACACAAAGAGAGAGAGAGAGAAGAGAGTTAAGAATGACTTCAAGGTTTTTGCTTCAGCAGCTAAGAAGTTGGGTTTGCTCTTTCCTGCCCTGTGGAGTCCAACAGCAGGTGCAGCTCGGTGGGGTTGGAGGGGGAGGCAGATGAGGAGTATGTATTAAATTCAAGCTGTACACTAGACGTCTCTCCGGAGATCTCAAGTAGACAGCTGGATATATTTGCCCGGAGTCAGAGAGGTAGGATAAAGATCTACTTATGAAGATAGTTCTCTGTAATAATGCCCACGATGTCCTGTTGGATTTCTTTGTTTGCACGTTTGCACCCGTAAGTAAACCATAAGCTCCTTAAGGCCAGCAACTATGTCTGATTCAACTTTGTGTGCATAGCAGCTAGACCAATGCTTAATAAATACATATTGAAAAACATGAATGTGTGCATGACCCTCATTTGGCCTCCTCTTCTTCTGCCTTGCATACCTGTTTCCTAATTCTCATCCCTGTGGAGGAAGAGATACTCTGGACACATCTATTTACTCTTAACACCCAGTACACCTCTCTCTATAAAATAGGCTCTCCATATATATTTGCTACATTGAATTAATTATCCTGTACTCTATTTACACCTATATTTTGGATACGCTTTTGGATTAACAAGCACAATTATAATTTTGAGATGAGCTTCTCATCTCAATACCTCTCCCATCTCTAGTCACCCTTTACATGTCAGGCAAAACTCAACATAAGTGGGAAAAAATGAAGGAATTTATCCCATCGTCAAATAAAATTGACTTTAGTATGCTCAACTCTTATCTCTATTAATATATTCCTCCATTTTGTGGTGTCATATAATTTTCAAAGACCTTTTGCACACATTTTTTCCTATAATTCTTAAAACCAATACATCACCAGTGAGGACACGACTTGCCAAGTACTGCACTCTTATTGAATGACAAGGCTTAGATTCAAACCTGGTTGTTTCTGTTTGTTTTTGTGGTTTTTTGTGTGTGTGCATGATTCTGATTCCCAGACTCCTTTCCTCACACCATTTTATTTTCCTGGTGGTCTCTATATTTTTAGCACAAAATGTTGAGTTTTGAAACTCTATTTTCTACTGAAGACTATTATAAGATGCGAGGAGGAAAAAAGATAAGTGTTGGTGAAGATGTGGAGAAATTGGAACCGTCGTGCACCATTGGTGGTAATGCACACTGCTGCAGCCACTCTGGAAAACAGTATGGCGGCTCCTCAAAGAAACAAAAATAGAAATACCATCTGATCCAAGAAACCCAGTCTGGGGTATTTATCTCTAAGGGATCCCAAAGAGATATGTTCACTCCCATGTTCATTGCTGTGCTATTCACAATAGTCAAGTTGTAGAAACAACCTGAATGTCCACGTATGGGTGAATGAATAAAGAAAATGTCACACACACACACACACACACACACACACACACACACACACACAGAGGAAGATTATTCAGCCATTAAAAAAAAAAGAAAATTCTGTCACATACTACATGGATGAACTTGGAGGACATTATGCTAAGTTAAACAAGCCTGTCACAGAAGGACAAATAAGGCACGATTCCATTTATATGAGGTCTCTAAAATGGTTAGACTCAGAGCAAGAGAGAGTAGCATGGTGATTGCCAGGGCCTGGCAGGAGATGGAAATGGCGGGGGTGGGGGCAGTTGCTGTTCAAACAGGTAAAGTTTCACTAATGTAATATGACTAAGTTCTAAAAATCTGTTGTACAACATTCTGCCTATACTTAACAGCATCATGTTGTGTACTTAAAATTTTGTTAAAAGCGTCTCTCTCCAGTGGTGTTCTTTCCACAATGCAAGAAACTGGAGATGATCTGTTGCCTAGAAGAGAGAAGGTAGGCTGCTACTGTGCTGGCAAGATGTTGAAAAGGTCACCAATTGGCAATGCAGGTCATAGGCATTTAGCTTAGCGGCGCGGTGACCCTGGTGCAGACCCTTGTCTCGTGAAGAAGAGGACACTCTATGGTCATAATTGGTGATTTCTGTTTGTGCATTTTCAGTTGTCACTTTTTTATTTTTATTTATTTTTTTGACAGAGAGAGAGAGAGATCACAAATAGGCAGAGATGCAGGCAGAGAGAGAGGAAGGGTAGCAGGTTCCCCGCTGAGCAGAGAGCCTGATGCAGGGCTTGATCCCAGGACTCTGAGATCATGACCTGAACTGAAGGCAGAGGCTTTAACCCACTGAACCATGCAGGTGCCCCTTCAGTTGCCGCTTTTCAAGGCAAGTCCTAGAATAGAACACAAACTTCTGCTTGCTGAGTTCTATGCTCCAAAATGTGAAGCAAATGTCATGTCATGTTTTCTCCTCATTCTACAGTTTCATTTTGCTCTCTCTTGCAAGGACCTCCCCATCCCCCCACCCAGCCAAAGTTCCTTGGCATTCCTTCCATCAATATTTCCCTTTCGTATCTAGAACAAAGCTCTGGAAAAGAGGTGAGGTTAACACCATGGCCTTCGCTCTTGTCTCAGACACCTGTGTTTTCAGACCAACATATGGAGTATTTTCTGTCTCTCTTAAATTCCCCGTCATGCCAGACAGACATCAAAGGAGACCATCTGGATCGTTTACAAGATGCAGACAACATAGCATCCACATAGGACATGGAAATAGCAAATGTTGAAACACCCAGACCTTCCCCCTTCTCTCTGAGGGGGTCCTTCGTGAGTGTTTTCACTCTCTGCGGTGAGGAAGACACAAAGGGGTCTCTGTAAAGCATGACCACCCTTCACACATCTGGAATGCTCCCACGATCTGTCTGCATCAAGTTGCTGGAGGAGAACCAACGGACCCTGGCAATGTACCTCGTGCTACCAGGGCACGTCACAGACTCTGTCCTGGGACATGTGCTGAGCTGTCCGCTGCCGCTGCCACAGTCTTACCCCACTCGGCTGATGGAGGTGTGTCCACTGACTCCCGACACATCCTTCTTCTCCTGCTGCTCCCTAGGCTGGTCTGGGTTTGGGATGTGACACCTGATCATTCTGGGAGCTGGGTCCCTGGTTGCAGTTACACGGGCACCCACTCTCCCCCACTCCACCCCTTCCCCAGTTCTTCACGGGCATGGGTGTGTCCACATTTGACAGCCAAATGGCCAGTCTGAATGATGTCATCTGCCTTGTACTCAATGTCATGCTTCTGTCTGATAGTTTGCCTCACTGGCTTCTTTCACTGGTTTGTTCAGGTCAGGGTCATTTGGAAGGTACAGAGCTGAAAGAACCTGCACCATTAGGAAACCCCTGCATTTTCACAAAAAAAGCCTTCATTCGTTCATTCAATTTTCCCTTCTCCTGGAGGCTTGGCTGTTGAGGTCAGGATAGTAATGGTGTTCGTTATGAGGCAGCCTCAGGATCTATAATCACGTGATCGATTTTTAGATGCTTTCATGGTCCAAGCTAAAATATAGAACTATACATTTCTACTGCCATGTTCATTCGATGTGCCAGTATTTCGTGGAGATCCCAGTGTGGCAAGTTATTTTTATCTCAGTTTTTACAGAATATAAAAATTCTATGCATCTAAATACAAATTATCTTTTTAAAAAAAGAATTTATTTAATTATTTGGCACAGAGAGAGAGAAAGTGAGAGAGAGCATGAGAGGAGAAAAGTTCAGAGGGAGAAGACTCCCTGTGGAGTTGGGAGCCTGATGTGGGACTCGATCCTAGGACTCTGGGATCATGACCTGAGCGGAAGGAAGGTAGTTGCTTAACCAACTGAGCAACCCAGATGCCCCCAATTACAAATTATCTTAATCCTCTCTTTAACTTTTATGGATATGCCTAGCTCTCACTTTGGTCAGTATAAAAATTTTTTGAGGGGCACCTAGTTGGCTCAAATGGTTAAGGATCTGCCTTCAGCTCAGTTCATGATCTCCACGTCCTGGGATCGAGCCCCCAGTCCAGCTCCCAACTCAGCGGGAAGCCTGCTTCTCCCTCTCCACTGACTCTCCCCCTGCCTGTGCTCTCTCTGCCTGTCTCTCTCTCAAATGAGTAAATAAAATCTTAAAAAAACCTTTTTTTTTGGAAACAATAAAGAGAGAAGGAGGTGTTATAAATTGTTGGGACCTTTGTAAATTATGCTCTATAGTAGCAGGCCACACACTAACAAGAATTTAGGTCCTGTCATGGTCTCTTTCTTTATAACTGGGCAAAATAAGAATTCTGTACTGTTACTGTTCTCCAAACTGCATTTTTAAACTTACTCTGACTTTTAGGTAAGCCCTCTTCTGGTTTCTTTCAGGACCTGTACCTTCGTCCCAGAGGAAATTTGAGGAAAAACAAGCTTGTGATTCTACCAGGTCTGAGAATTCACCGAAGGAGGTGGTGGGACACACAGCCTCCTTGCAGAATGCTAACTCATGCGTATTTTTAAGAATCCAGTGTAACCAGGAGTATTTTTCAGTTGGTCCCCTTTAAATTTGGGGTTTTTTTGGGAAGATTTTATTTATTCATCCGACAGAGAGAGATCACAAGCAGACAGAGAGAGAAAGAGAGAAAGGAGGAAGCAGGCCCCCCCGCCGAGCAGAGAGCTTGACGTGGGACTCGATCCCATGACCCCAGGACCATGACCCTACCCAAAGGCAGAGGCCCAACCCACTGAGCCACCCAGGTGCCCTAAATTTGTTGTTTTTTTTTTAAAGTGCATTCAAATTTGTATACTCATTCCAGAGCACGTGGAAGGAAAGAGCCTGCTGGGTTGGGCTGGGGTCTTTAAAATGACCAAGGACTCCTCACTGTTCCACGCACACTACTCCATGAGAGGAACAGTTCTCTGGGAGAGCATTATTTCCATTTCCACTCTACTGAGGGGCTAAGACAATAAATAAATGTCCTCAGAACAAAACGCAAATGTGAATGAATCATAAAAAAACAGAGATATGAAACATTGAGGAGATGCCATTGTAACTTCTTCAATGTTTAAAGTTAGAACCATGGAAAATTGAACTCGAATGGAAATATCTTAGATTTCTGCCCTGAGTTTCTACCAAAGGGAATTTATCTATTTGCTGGTATAACATCCATTCTTTGGATATTTATAGCCATTATTCTTTTTTAAGGATTTTATTTACTTGTTTGCAAGAGAGAGAGCATGAGTGGAGGGAGGGATAGAGAGAGAAGCAGACTCTCTGCTGAGCAGGGAGATGTGGGGCTTGATCCCAGGAGCCTGGGATCATGACCTGAGCTAGTATACAAAACAAATCTATTATAGATGTTCTCTCTGAAACACACTCTGTACCACAAATATACACGTATATTCCTGCACTTACGAGCCATGTATACACGTGTTTATACACAAACGTGCACTATTTCAGGGGCTGGCAGTAGGGAAATTTAGTTCTCCCCAAAATATGCCTTGTGCTATATATATACCCCTTGTACTAAAGCCTATATGTTAGTTGTTCAGTTGAAGGGGTTGAGGACAGGAGTGTCATTTTAGGAGTCTGCCCCAAGTATGATTAAGATGGACTGCTTAAAAGACACAATAGAAGATCTTTTGTAGTGAAGAGCAAACAGGCAGCAGTGGGATTCCCACGTTCCTTGCTCACTTAGTTTGCTTCACTGACTTTCTGGGGATGCCCTTACTTGGCACTGAATAGAATCTGATTTGCAATATTTGGAAATTTGCTTCCCCCTATCTGGGCTTCCCTCTTATAATTTCTGGCTCCCAGTATGCCCCCTAGGGTTAATATAAGTAGGTATACCGAGGGCATATTATTATTTTATTTTATTTATTTTTATTTCTTTTCAGCATAACAGTATTCATTGTTTTTGCACCACACCTAGTGCTCCATGCAATACGTGTCCTCCCTAAAACCCACCACCTGAGGTGCCCTCCTTAATGCCCATCACCTAGTTACCCCATCCTTGCCCACCTCCCCTCCAGCAATCCTCTGTTTACTATGCTAAGATTTTTATACTATTACAATTTCCATTCTACTATTGGAGAATGAACTATTGGAGAAATTGAAGATTAGAGAGGTTAACCCAGCCTCAGTCTTAGGGCTAGCGAATAGTATGACTTTGGGTCTGTTGGACCCAAGATATATGCTTTGAACCCCTGTGCTAGGTTGTCTCCAGAGTTCTGAAATCTAGCTGGGACTGAAGGGGCCATCTGTTTCCATCCCAAAGTTAAATTAAAAAGAAAAGGGAGAAAAGCTTACTTATTCGTTAACTTTCTCTACTGGCCTATCTTCTAGAATAACCAGAGTAAATTGTCTTACAGAAAACCCTAATTAAAGTTGTAGCACTCTGAGGCTCAATAGGATTATGATAAATAACAGCAATAAAACAGAAATCTATGGCTCAGGCCTAGATGTTAAGGAGTGGCCTCTTTCCTGGGAGACCTCTGCTGCTGGGCTTCAGCCCTTAGCCTTGGCATGTCTACTGGGGTCCCTTGGCTCTCCAGAAAGGTCCAGACATGCCTGAACTCGTGGTGTTCACGTGATTTAGGCCCCTGCTCTGGGAACTTTGCCTCCTATTTGGGGGTCCTTTTTTTCCCCTGGGTTCTCATTTCAGTGATCCCCTATCAGATCTTAGCCCTCTAAAACCCAGCTCTGAAACCATACTCTGAAAGTCCTCACCTTTACCCATCCAAGTCCCAACCAGTATGGTACCCCCATTTTTCTGTGACTAGTGTTGATATATACTATTATCATTTTCTAGGACACAATTTCCTCTCACTAGGTTGAATGAAGTCATATACATCCCTATACTGAAGGTCCACTAGGCAACTGTTCCAGGAAACTCTTTTGTTCTTATTCAGAGGGCTCCAAGTTGGGATAGTCATACCCTCCTTGGTGAGCAAGACAGTCTTGGCAACAGAGGAAGAAAATATTGAACTACTATTTTCATTTATGTTTTACCAGAAGAGAAGTAAAGTGCAAACTTTATAGTCTCTGCTCTGTGTCTTGACATGGTTTCCCTTTGTTCACATGAGAGAGGATGCCATATCACCCGTGGACCATGAGGGATCCTGAGAGCAAGTTCTACTGAAGGCTTGCTAGTCACTTGGTAGCTGGTTGTCAGCATAGCAGCACATATTGTCATTTGTTGCCTGGTTTAACGGATTACAGTTGTTTTCTGGCTTTATTAAATGAAATCTCACAATATGATTAAAGGCATACCAAAACGGCTGGACGAGACGGCTGATTGGTGATACTAATAATGCTGACAAAAAGGAAAAAGTAGTGAGGCTGACTCTTTTGAGTCCCACATAAGCTTTCATTGGCCAAAGTCAGTGCCAAAAACAATGGCTATTTAATACAACATCAAATAAGAAGTCAAAGTAACAAGAATTAAAGAAAAAAATCCAAAATCATCAGGAAGACTCCTTGATATGTGTTTTTAAAGTCATTATGATTAAGAATGAATCTCATTTAAGGATGCATCTCTGTGGTTTAAATTATCAGCCATTGTAATTAGAAAGACATTTAAAAATATCATTCAAAATGTCCTTAATATTCTAAAGGGCAGATAAAAACTATTTGATATAATTAATGTGCAGAAGATAAAACTATAAACAAAGTAGTACCAAATGAAATAAAAATTACTTTAAAAATATTTCATTTTTATCTTATTCTTTTAAAGAGATTTTATAGTTGTCCTATATGGTGTAGATATAAATGCATAATTTATAAATGATGAACTGTGTATATATAGATGCATTTATTTAGTATTTTTATAGTGATAGGAATAAATGACCCAAAAAGCCACTAGAGATGGTATCTGTGAGAGGAGAAGGAAAGAGCAGCATGCTCCAATGCAAACTTGTATTAAGAACATTTCAAAATTCTTGTACAATGAGTAAAAATGAATTAATTTTCCTTATTTGTACTCTCATGATTTTCTCTTTAGAATTCTTCTAATTTCAATGGCATCTCCATTTTGCTTTTTCCCTTTTAAGTGGAAATGCCAGGGCTGACCTCATCTTAATATCGCAATACTGTGAAAATAAGGCCAAGCACATTACATCCCTGTTCCACACCTTCTTCCGCTTACTTCCCATCAACACCCCCACAATGGCCTTCAAAGCCCTATGAGCTCCCTTCCTACTTCTCCCCTCCCAACCTCATTGATTAAAATTGTCCCTGCCCTCACTGGCCTTCCCCTTGCTCTTCATGCATATACCATTTAACTACTGTAGTTTTATAATACACAGAAGGGTAGGTTTGTTTGCTTAAGGACTACAACTTCTTGGAAGGGGAAAATACTATCATTTAGATGCATCATATTTGAGAAGAGGACAAAAAGTTTCATCCGAAATGATTTGGACTTTCCACATAGAAAATATTTAATTTTGGAACCCGTGCATTTTTAAAATTCCAAGAATGTATTTAGAGGAAGTCTTTTTTGACAAATTTATTTCTTGGAATATTAAAAGGACTCTGTGGAAAAAATGCTTCGTAAGTATCTAAGCATTTTCTGACAGAATCCTTTCAGGGGTTAAGTTCATGAATGCAGGACTGAAAATACTATAGATTCAAAGAAAATAATTTCAGTGATTCTCTATTGCCACAAAAAAAGTATCCAGAAGGAAACTAATCTATGGAATCATTGAGATACTAGCTCTTTGGAAAAATTAAATTACAAAGATGCCCTAGAATAATTTAGGACATAATAGGATTGGGTGAATCCACTGAAGGAAAAAAAAAAAGAGAGATTTTATGGATAACAGGAGAGAAGAGAAACAGCATTAGGGTAACATCAACTTGAGAAGGCAGTGTGAATTGGTAACAATTGCTTTCTTACAAAATAATCCATGTATCTTTTGGAAGTGGGCAGAAATCAGGGGATGGCTAAGGCATTTCTGCAGAAATGTAATCAGAATTATTGCCAATCTACACAGAAAACGTTCACTTGAAGCGGACCTGCCGACCAGCTTCAATACCTTCTTCTCTCAGGGATCAATCTCATTCTGGCCCAAAGATACTGGAGGAAATAAGAACTCATGGGGATGATGGTGCCTCTCAGTTATTTCCTCTGCTCTGTTGGTCCTACTCTTTTATCAGCAAGAAAGGCCTTCAGGAAAGAGGTCATACACTAGTTATCACCAGTTACACACTCAGCTTGCAGGACATTCCTGAAGCCACACATTTCCAGGGCTAGCTGAGATACTGCAAAAATGAACCAAATAGTTACATTTTGTCTGCCCTACACAGACCCTGCACAGACATCTTATTCTTCAGCAGCTCCTGCAAAGTCAAGTTATCAAGAGCGCTGTTGAATAATTGGCCTCCCTTTTGTTTCTGACTTTTCTCAGGTAGAGACACGAGTTAGAGGACATACAATCTATTCTGATAGCTCAGTGCGGCAGACAGAAATTCAGCTATTTAGGATATCATGGATGGACTAAGTTTTTAAAATGTAATGTTGCTGGGGCTCCTGGGTTTAGCATCTACCTTTGGCTCGGGTCATGATCTTGGGGTCCTGGGATCGAGCCCCAGTTGGGCTCCCTGCTCAGCAGGGAACCTGCTTCTCCTTCTCTCTCTCTCTCTGTGCACTCTCTCTTTCTTTCTCCTCTTCTCTCTCAAATAAATAAGTAAAATCTTTAAAAAATAAAAAGAAGGGCATGTGTTATGATGAGCCCTGGGTGTTATATGCAAATAATGAATCATTGAACACTACATCAAAAACTAATGATGTACTACTATATGTTGGCTAACTGAACATAATTTTTAAAAAAGAAGAAAAAAGAAAAAAAGAATAAAAGAAATAAAAAGTAAAATGCCTTCATGATTCTGGGGCAGGTTTTCCTCTACCTTCTTTACCAATGGAGAAATCAGACCTCTTTTAATGGTAATAATTAATTGTTCTATTTGGGCATTTGTTAAAATCTTGGTGATTTTAAGATCCTTCACACCAAAGGCTTTCCCTAACTCACCTTTTCTGTCCTCACAAAACTGTATTTTCCCATGATAGATGATCAGTCAAGTTTTCTTAAATGAATGGGTCAGTCAATAAATGAAAGACTGAATTATAAATGAGTATCAGAGACATGGTCTCTGTCCCCAAAAGTCTTAAAATGTAGATGAGGAGATAATACACGGTCTGAGGGAAACAGTGAATGGGTCAGTAGAGACCAAACATGTGGTCCAGATGTTACCCTCTAAGGGATTCCAGTGGTGGAAAGGCCTCTTGGCAGGAGCTGGATTTGAACTGCATGTGGAAAGATGAGTAGAATTTCAACAACCAGAACAGATATTAGAGTATTCCTGACAGGGGAGTGTTGGGGAGAAAGACCTAGAGATGGAGATACACTAGGTATGCTCTGGGAAGAGTGAAGAGATAAAAGTAACAAAGGAAAGAGGTTTAGAATGCCAAAGAAAGGCACTTAGACTATCCTGTAGACAGCCTCGAACTGTTCAGTTATAGAACTCATCTTATAGACCCAAGGGCTGGTACTAGAGAGACACGTTCAGGAGAGATACAGCCACAGATAAATGACACACAAGTGACAGGTGCTCTGATGAATGTGTGAGTTAGGGTATGGTGGTTGATTCTATGTCAGCTAAGAACACAGGGCTGCTGAGGACAAGCCTGTCTCTCAAGCTGGACAGCTTCCACTGTGCTCAAATAGAGCAAGAAAACAATGCCCGTGTGAAGAAAGGCCCCAGATGTGCAACCCTGGGGCTCACCTTCGGCCATCCATCTCATTGTCCGGTGTTTTCCCAAGAGAGTTGAAATCCTACCCGACACTGGCCACTGGATAGCCTCCGGCAGCACTCATGACTTGCATTCCCCAAGGGCTCCAAATCTATCCTGAGTTGTGCAGAAAACTTGTAAATTATTTTCAAAAAAATTTTTTTTAAATCATAGGGAAAATTCATTGTATCCCTTAACACATAACATCAACATTGTCTCTCCTTCAATCAAAATATCTGATGGAAAATAACTAAGATTTCTTCATATTTTAGTGACTGTGAAAATTAAAGTGATGTCCATATGCAGAAGTATTTTCATCATTTTGACCCCCTTTTGGGGGAGTAACGAGAGCCAATAAGTAACTTGTTTCATTGGGGCCATGTAGAGAATTATCACAATGTTTTAAGCATGAGTTATAAAGACATGTGCTTTTTCTGAAATCTATAACAACAGTCTTATAATTTTCAAGAAGAGACTATATTTAAGTTTGTTTGGGCTTGCAGAGGTGGTACTTCTGTCCTCGATAAAAATGTAACTTGCTTTAAAAGTAAACTTCAGGGGACACCTGGGTGGCTCAGTCGGTTAAGTGTCTGACTCTTGGTTTCAGTTCAGGTCATGATCTCAGGGTTGTAGGATTGAGGCCCATGTCAGGCTCTGGAGTCTGCTTGTCCCTCTGTCTGCTCCTCACCCTTCTCTCTCTCTCTCTCTCTCTCTCTCTCTTCCCCTCTCTCATAAATTAAAAAAAAAAAAAAACTTAAAAAAAGTAAACTTCAGAAAAAGAGTCTATTCAGAATTTTAATGGCGGGGGGATGGGTGTGGGGTGGCTAGGGAGCTTTTTTTTCTGCTAAGATAACCTGAAAACTTTCTCTGTTGTGCTGTTGAGTCTCACAACTTTGTGGACTAAGAGAGCGTCATGACCTTGGATAGCCACCATTCTAGAAAAATCTAAGCATGACAGAACTGAGTGTTCGTGACTTTGGCAGCTTAGAGAGATGAAACCTGAGGAGCCTGCCTGTCCTCACAGGGTGCTAACGGAGACAACCTGACTTCCACATCTCTAGTGAGGTTTGGTGTTTGTAAATATGTCCAGAGTTATTTACTTTAACCAGAAACTAGTAAAAATAGAATAAAATAAAATAGTAGTGTACTTTAAACCTGCGTTCTCAGGCGGTTCAGATCTACGATTCTTCTTGTCCTCAGGAGACCCTACATGTTGAACCACAGAAGCAACTTCTGTTTGTAACTGACCTTGCCTGAGAACCACGTTTGCAGCAGCATGACCTCCCTACTAGTTTTTCACCTGACTTTTTCTTAGCTTTTCCATATTTCTCCTGTCTGGACCTCAGATACCGGTCTCCCAATAACCTATGACATTTCACCTTCGATCCCTTCTTCTTTCCTGCTCTGACCTCTGGTAACTCCAAGCGCTGTGAGCCTCTTACCTTGGCTACCTGAACTCCTGACACCTGACTCACACTTGCATGAATCCAGGAGTACCCACCCGTACAGCTGACAGATTTGCTAGTCTTGACCTTGACTTTGATTTTTCTCGCCAAACTGCCATTCTGAGACACTAAACGGCTGTAAGATCTCATTAAGGAGGGGCACCTGGGTGGCTCAGTGGGTTAAAGCCTCCGCCTCCAGCTCAGGTCATGATCCTGGGGCCCTGGGATCGAGCCCCACATCGGGCTCTCTGCTCTGAGGGGAGCCTGCTTCTCTTCCTCTCTCTCTGGCTGCCACTCTGCCTACTTGTGATCTCTGCCTGTCAAATAAATAAATCTTTAAAAAAAAAAAAAAGATCTCATTAAGGAGGTTTGTGGAGTCACTTCCTTGGGAAGTTTTCATAAGAAAAGCTGAATAAACTTATGTAGGTATATGAGTCTAGCCTTGGACTCAGAGGCATCCTTATAAGTCTGTGGTCCTGATCAACATGACTGCTCTGACACCACACGGTGCCATGCTAAAAAGAAAGGTTTTCTGTAGGTTACCAGAAAATGTTGACAGTCTCTCTCAGTTTCAATTTCAGGTCCTCCTCATGGGAGATGTGTCCTGTATGTGTGGATGTAAGTCACAGAAACCCTAAAGAAATGTAGAATTATGACAATAAAGCTGCAGCAAGAACCGCAAACACGAAGAACTTGATTTTGCCCCAAATCATTAAATATTTCTGGTAAGAAATTTAAATTGAGGGACGCCTGGGTGGCTCAGTTGGTTAAGGGGCTGCCTTCGGCTCAGGTCATGATCCCAGCGTCCTGGGATCGAGTCCCACATCGGGCTCCTTGCTCGGCAGGGAGCCTGCTTCTCCCTCTGCCTCTGCCTGCCACTCTGTCTGCCTGTGCTCGCTCGTGCTCTCTCCCTCTGGCAAATAAATAAAATCTTTGGAAAAAAAAGAAATTTAAATTGACATCCTTTATCACGCATTTCACCTTTGGAGAGATTTCTGAACACTCGCAGTCACCTTTATTGAAATGGCTGTGGTAGGGGCGCCTGGGTGACTCAGTGCGTTAAAGCTTCTGCCTTCGGCTCAGGTCATGATCTCAGGGTCCTGGGATCAAGCCCCACATTGGGCTCTCTGCTCAGCGGGGAGCCTGCTCCCCCCACCCCACCTGCCTCTCTGCCTACTTGTGATCTCTGCCTGTCAAATAAATAAAATCTAAAAAAAAAAAAAAAAAAAGAAGAAGAAATGGCTGTGGCTTGCTTTCTGTTCAAGGGATTGAAAAAAAAAAAAAAAAAAGAAAGTCAGGCTTTCTGAATTAAGCCTCCCCATATCCATCTGGGGGAAGGAAATAGCTGTGAAGCCTTCTACGGTGGGAGTCTGGCCCAGAAAGGTGCAAGATGAGAACACGTCTTAAAAACAGAGCAAGATGACATCAGGCATCCAAGAGTCTGTGAAGAATCAGGCCCTGCTAGGCTACCCCATATGAAGACACTGTGGGACATGTGGGACCCCAAGGAGGCACAATGAGGCAGGTTGACGGGATGAGGCTGAAGGAAGCCTTTCTCTTTCTCCTGGGGTGTTGGCTTAGCATCCAGGATCGCTAGGTCCGGGGCCCTGCCTGCCTTCCATGCTGGACATTTTCCATTGTGCCCACCCAGGAATAGAAATCACCACACAAAGGGACTGAACAAAGAGGAGTTCCAGAAGCTCAGCCCTGGGAGCCATCTTCAGGCAATTCATCTCACTTCCAGCTGTCTGGTGTTTTCCAATGAGAGCCGAAATTCTAACTGACACGGGGCCGCCAGACAGCCTGAGCTGGGCATTTCCCTCGGCAGCGCTAATTCCCGGGGTCTTTACAGGGATCCTGACCCAGAAATGCATCTCAATAGGTAAGAAGTTAAAAAAACACAAACAAACGGGGGAAACAACCGGGTGATAAAACATTCTTGAGTTCGGGGGAACTCAGAAAGGGTATTTGGAGCACAATTCAAGCTTGGGCCAGCCAGCTCTGTTCATGCTGATAAGTCATTTTGGGAAAAACAAATGAATTTATATCTGATAAACCAGCACATTGATAATACCAAATTCCTTTTGCTTTTCTAAGGCTCTATCAGGGAGGGGGTGGATAAATTCCTGCTGTACGAGGACCAAGGAAGGTAAGATTTACCGTGGGTGCGACACAATAGAGTATTTCTAGTTCAATTGGTTTTGCAGGGACTAGGGTGATAAATGGCCTTCCTCCCAGGTAGTTAAGACATACTTTCATGTCCCCATACCTGCTGTTAGATGGCAGCTGATAGACTCTGTTTCGAGAGTGATCTGTGGTTCCAATCACAAATCAGCTGAGTGAATCTCAGGGTAGTTTTTTTTTTAATGGTTCCGGGGCGTAGGTCAGGCGCCCTCTAAATGGTACTTCCCATTGCACATGCACACATACATAAAAGTTCTTCTCCTTGTATGTTGTCTCCTCATCCTTAGCTAGGCAATGGGTGACCCTGGAGAAAAATAGGGTCAATAAATTAGAGATTGGGATTATGCTGAGTGAAATAAGTCAAGCAGAAAGAGTCAATTATCATATGGTTTCACTTACTTGTGGAGCATAAGGCATAACATGGACAACATGGGGAGATGGAGAGGAGAAGGGAGTTGGGGGAAATGAGGGAGAGACAAACCATGAGAGACTGTGGACTCTGAGAAACAAACTGAGGGTTGTGGAGCGTGGGGGGTGGGGGCTGGGAGAATGGGGGAAGCTGGTGGTGGTTATTAAGGAGGGCTTGTATTGCATGGAGCACTGGGTGTGGTGCATAAACAATGAATTTTGGAACACTGAAAAAAATTAGATTAATTTTTTAAAAAATACCCCCCCAAATATTAATAAATTAAATATTGGACTGGATTCTGAATGGTAGCTTTTGTAAAATGCCTTCTGATTCTGCATCTGGTCTTAGCAGTGACGTATATGTGTATTTACTCTTTGTGATGGTAAATGGTGGAACGTAGACAAGTAAAAAAATGCCCGAATACTCTGGTGGCTGCTAGCAAGTTATACATGAAGTAGAAAAGGATACCAGGAGAACAAGTGCTGATTCTTTCTGGGTAAGTTAAGGATGAATTTATACAAAAGATCTTGAAAAATGGGTAGGACATCAGCAGACAAAAATTCTTTTCTGAATACTCCTAGCACAACATAACCACGCTCAAATACCCCGTTCATTCATTTATTCACCAGAAATACCTATACAACCACTTGGGATATAATGGTTAATAAGGTGGACGTCCTTGTTTCCATCACGCCGTGATGTAATTGTTTAAGGACTACAACTGTAACACAATCTGGTGCAAACTAGAAAGGACTAGGCGGGAGGGGCAGCTTGCTTTAGCAGCATGTCGCAGAAGGACGGAGAAGTTCCACTCTGCCTCTCCTTTGGCTCTTCCTCGCCAAAGGTAAAGTGCTCTCTTGTTTTCACAGCAATTTATCAAGCTTACTTCTTGGTGCCCCTTAAAAGAAACTTCTGATGTCATTTTGGTCAAAATATTCAGAATCAAGGCTACATTCATCTTCCTGCTTTGTTCCCTGAAGTCCAAATCAAAGGGTCTTCCTTAAAATACAGATTTGATTTTGTTTTCCATCACCAAGCAGGGGCCTGGGTAGACAGCTCCCTGCACTGTCCTTCAGAGACAGTCCTCAGAGTTCCAGAGCAGCCCCGCTGGTCCGCGCTGGGAGGCAGACGTTGCCTTTCTCTTCCGAGCAGACACTCCATATGAGACCATGGGGGCCGCTCCCTCTCCGAGCTTCTAGTTTCCCTTTTCTTCTAAAAAATTGAGATTCAGTTAACTCTAGGGTTCTTTTCCACCCTCATACATTCAGAATCTCCTTCTCTGTCTATTTATTAGGAGAGAAATCTCTGGAATCAATGGTGCTTTTGCATCATTAGAGGGCAGACTTCCCTTGGAGTAGGAAATGAAGAAAAGTTTTGAGAAATTAAAATATTTCATGTGCAGCACTGGATTCTTCTCTTGGTGAGCATCAGAGAGGGAGGGACAGGGAGGAAGGCAGTGGAAGTGAGGAAGCTGTCAATCAAATGCTTGCGGTACAGTGTACTGTATAGAACTGCAGGTCCCATTAATCGGCCATGAAATCAGCTCATTACGTTAGAAATAGCGTTAAAATTAAAATAAAGTAGGGGCCCCTGAGTGGCTCAGTCGGTGAAGCGTATGACTCGTTTCAGCTCGTGAGACCGAGCCTGGTGTCGGGCTCTGCGCTCAGCGAGGAGTCTGCTTGTGATTCTCTCTCTCCCTCTCTCTCTCTCTCTCTGTCTTGGAACTTACACTTTTTTCATCTCATAAGATTCCTTAGTTAGTTTGGATCTTTGTAGTCTTTGTTATTGGCTTTGAAGTTAGACCTGCACCCAGGTCCCAATCCCACCATTCCAGAGGAGTGTGAGTCTGGGAAAATAATTTAGCCTGTTTCTGTCTGGTTTCCTTATCTTTAAAAAATGACGAGAATTAAACAGTTTTCCTTCTTAATTTAGGAAGCCTAAGTGCAGAAAAAGCCATGTGATGACTGATAAACCGACGCAGAGATCCACCTTTTAGAAGCTGCCTCCCTGCCCTCACCCAGGCCCCGAGAAACCAGATATTAGGCGAGAGTCATAAATTAGCAATCGTAGCAAAGAACAAAAACTGATCTCAGCTCATACGCACCTCCTTCAAATTGCTCCTTTAATCTGGATAAGAGACCATATCATTTCTGGGCTGTTTTCCAGTTGAAAAACTAAAGAACACGATGTCCCTGTTTAGGGTGAGTAAGTTGGCCTGCTGACTTGGGACAATTCACTGCCCTGAACGGGATCCGACTTCTCAACTTGGCTTCAGGTCATGATCCTGAAACGGGGCATTAAATGTCGTGTGTACATTCGGTAGCTTTTAGAGTGCTCATGACAGAGGAATCCTGTAGGGGTAATAGAGTTGTTTTCTGAGAATCCAAGTCTTTTTTTTTGTGAATACCACCAGTTGGAGGTGATGAAATTCATGGGACATTCACGAAACATGGAATATCTTTTATCTTCAGGCCATCTTGTGCCCTGTTGGTAGCTGGGGCTACAGCAGCAGCTGTCAGCTGACCAGACTTTGTCCTTTCCAGAAACTCAGCTCACAGTCTTCCAAGTTACCGGTGCTGGTGGGTAGATTGATGGTTGGTCTGACACATGACAGAATTACATAATTTTGAGTTGTAAGACATGACAGAGATCATCTGTCTAGATGATCTAGAGGTCATCTAGAATAAATCCTTCATTTTACATTGAGGAGACAAAGCCAGAGGTATGAGATTCTCTGCTTAAGTTTTTCACTCAGTGTATGGCTGAGGACCTGCACTCAGACATTCTGTCTCTAAGCCTGGTACCCGTCCCACTGCATTCTAGATTCCCAACAATGGGTATGAAGTAAAGGCAGTTCAAGGTCATGGCAGGACTACTTAGAGTGGCCTTCACAAAGCAGGCCGTCAATTCTCCGTCAGCCCGGCCATGAGACAGACTTTCCAGGAAAGGCAGGAAACGAGGCTTTCTGACACCCAACATCTCATATTTCTAAAGAACAAAAAAAGACAGACTCCCTTTCTGGAGGGCATTTGACTATATGTTTCAAAAGCTTTGTGAATATTCATGACTTTTAGCTTAATGATTTCAGTCCTAGAAATTAATCATGAAGAAAGATACTAGATAAGAGCATAGAGTTAGCTACCAGAATGACATTACATTGTTTTTATAACAATATCTTGGACCCAGGAGAATTGTTTAAATAAAGATGATATATGTATATACCATCATTTATTTTATAAACAAAAAATGATGTTTTAGAAAGTAACATCTAATAACCTGGGGGAAATGTTCTGGTATAACAGCTTCAGAAAACAGTGTGGGCAGAATGATTCTAATTCTGTAACAACAATCTATATTTATACCTTTGTTTGTTTAAAATAAGGACTCAGATTAGATATTCCAATATATCAAGAATAGATGGTAAAATGACTGAGTCATTAATATTTTTGTCTTTGGGTTTTGTTGTATTTTCCAAAATTTTGAACATAGACACACATCATTTTTGTAATGAGACAAAATTACTTAAAGTCTGATTTCTTTCTTTATGCTTCTGGAGTAGTCCCAACAAGCTAAATATGTAGGGTGCCACTCTAGACCATAAGTGGGGGTACAGTGGTAAGAACAGGGGAGGAACAGACTCTGCAGATTTATTATAGCTAGTGTTTCCTGCCCTTTGGGTATATGGTAAACCTCATCAGACACAAGATATTTTTTAAGATTTTTCTTTTTTAATGCTTTTTTCTAGACTACTTGAAAGTAATTGGTCTCAAACTATGTTTTTCTTCTTCTTTTTTTTTTTTTTTAGATCAAGCTCCAATCAACTCAGTTGGCTAAGCATCCTACTCTTGATTTCGGCTCAAATCATGATCTCAGGGTCTTGAGATTGATCCCCGCATTGGGCTCCACACTCAGTGGGAACTCTGCTTGAGATTCTCCCTCTCCTTTTGTCCTCCCTGCTCTTTCCCTCCCCTGCTCTCTCAAATAAATCTAAAAAAAAAAAAAAAAAACCAATTTGGAAGGGAAAACCCCATGACTCCTAAAAAAAAAAAAAAAAAAACCAATTTGGAAGGGAAAACCCCAAGACCAAGGGGTCTTGGGGAAAACCCCAAGACCCCTTTCTATTTCCACTTTCTATTGGTTATATAAAATTGGTGAGAAACAAAATAAAACACATTGCAGCGAACTGTTTGCTGCCAATAGATAAGAATCGCTTATCGTACGTGAAAAAACTATGAGCTTATCCACAGGATCTCAAGTTATAAAGCCATGCCCCATAAACTTAAAACCCCCTAATGTTACTATCTTGTTAGTAAGTTGCAGATTACTTACAGAGAACAGATGTATAAATGGTACATGCCACCTGGAGGTTTTACCATCCAAGCACATTTTGGGGGTTATATCTGCTTTAGCACAGGGTGTGGGTGAGTCATATTTGAACCAGAACACACATACCTTAGTTTAGGAATTGGGAAATTATAGGCCAAAAATAAATTGGATACAAAAATGCATCAGTATGCACTATAAGGCCAATGAAATGAACTACATCAAACCACACTGGCAGTAGCGAAGCTAGACCAAGAGCAATTTGTCACAGAAAAGCAAAAATGACAGCTATTGAAAACTGCCTCCAACCAAAACAAAAATAATGAGGCACTGATTTGAAAGTCACCTTCTCAAAATTTATGGAATTCCAAATGTCAGCTTGCACCTCTACACCGTAGGGCCTGGGCAGTGCAGTCACACAGTTCCATCCTTTGGTAGAATATGAGAAAAATTAGACTACTCAGTAAGTCCACTAATAGACTATTCTTGGTTTATGGTTGTGAAGTTTGTGTAACTTTTTTTTTAAAGGATGCTTTTTTTTTTTAAGATTCTATCCTTTTACTTGAGAGAGTGTGAGCAAATGAGAGAGAGAGAGAGAGCACATGAGGTGGGGAAGGGCAGAGGGAGAGGGAGAAGCAGGCCCCCCACTGAGCAGGGAGCCAACATAGGGCTGGATCCCAGGGCCCTGGGATCATGACCTGAGCCGAAGGCAGACACTTTAACTGACTGAGCCACCCAGGCGCCCTCAGTTTGTGTAAATTTATAATTTCCTTAGCAGATTGGTTCTATGTATAATGGAAGTCAGCAGCCTTGCTCCACTCCTGCCTGCAGGCATGTAGGAAAGGATTCTCATTTTATTTATTTTATTTTTTAAAAAGATTTTATTTATTTATTTGTCAGAGAAAGACCACAAGCAGGGGAGCAGTAGGCAGAGCAGGCAGAAAGAGAAGCAGGCTCCGTGCTGAGCAGGGAACCTGATGTGGGGCTCGATTCCAGGACTCTGAGATCATGACCTGAGCCAAAGGCAGCCGCTTAACCGTCTGAGCCACCAGGCACCCCAGGATTCTCATTTTAGAATCAGCACTCTGTCCCAGGGTCACCACTGCACCAAGTTAGTCATGTAGATTACTGTGAGGTTACGGAAGTTTTGATCAATGCGAAGTATGGAAATGAGTGAGATTCTGATTCCTGGATTCACCCCGGGCCTCTGAATTCTGACCCCAGGAGTCAGGGGGCAGAGGAAGAGGCTTCTTCTAGAGTATACAAAAATCCAGACGGCTTTTCTGTTCTCTGTTTGATCTTGCCTCCTTTCCTGTTCAAGGTCTGAGGAGTCACAAAATAGAAGATTGGTTGTGGAGGGCATCCCATGTCAGTGGATTTTGGGTTTGTTTTTTGTTTTCTGATGAATTTTCTTTTTCTTTTTCTTTTTCTTTTTTTTTTTTTTTGGTTCTTTTTAAACAAGCCTTCTCTCATCTCTGGAATTACTTCCCTTTTCCATCGCTGTGCACCCTTGTTCTGCAGAAATAAAGGCGGGGGTGTGGTGCTTTGGAATTTTAAAAACAAAGACAAGAAATTGGAACCTCTGTAATAGCCTCCACCTTCAGGGAATGAGTGATCATGAGACCATTCCCGACCGGACCCAAAGAGAAAACCCAGGGAACCTCACCACAAGACAGGCACTGTGAGGCCTGGGCCTTCCGAGGGTTGGAGAATTCGCTGGGATTTGTGAAATGGGTGGAGGCTGTGAATTCCAGCAACTGAAAGAGCTTTGCTTAACCCCCTCCCTTTAAAAATGGTTTGGCTTGTCAGATGTGATCTGGCCCTGACGATTTACATGTCTCCCTCCAGGGACAGAGGATAATGGAACAGTAGCAGCGGTCTGGAGGCCTCATGATCATCCAGGCACCGGGACGACACCGTGTGCAGGCTCCCGCTGTGTGCGGCATGGCCAGACTCTGAGGCTACTCAGGGCTCACAGACTTGGGGGCGCCCTTGGTTGCCCCTGCCGGGTGCAGAGGCCCCGCAATCGCTGAGGCCGTCCCGTCAGAACGAGTCAGGTCTTGGCACCTTGGGTCTGGGTGAGGCTTGTCTCCCGGCCCCTCCCTCCTGCTGTCTGCTCTGCTGTGTGGCCTCTTTGAGCTTTTCAAGGTTTCTTGACTCTTCCTACCGATACCCACACACAGAAAAAGTGCTGATCTTTGCCTGAGGCCTGAAAATCGGCTTAGGTTGACCACTACCTTTCTTTCAAGGCTGTGTATTTAAGATCTATTTATTTCAAGAAGAGAGAGAATGCACGCATGGAGGGGTAGAGGGATGGGGAGAAGGGAAGACACAGGCTCCCCGCTGAATGAGGAGTCCGGCTGGGTGCTCAAGCCCATGACCCTGAGATCATGACCAGAACCAAAGCCAAGAGTGTGTCGCTTAACCGACTGAGCCACCCAGGAGCCCTGACCACGCTGCCTTTATGAATGCAGTTGTCATTCTCACATTTTCCCCCAGTGGTGCAGACAGGGTCTGTCCCCTGGCAGAGATGGAGTGATATTTGGGGGACCAGAAGGGCTTCTCAGGTTCCCACACGTCCCAGGACTACTCCTTCCTCAGGTAAGTTCTGCTCCTGAGGGAATGCTTGAAAGGGGCAAACTCAAGCTGGAAACGGTCACTGGCTATTGCCAGCTATCAAAGGACTTCCAACAAAGAATTTAGATTTTTTTTTTCCTCTCAGGAAAGAAATTGCTCCTATCCAGAAGTGCCTCTGACATGTCTTTACTTACACTTCCCTGGTTATAGGGAAGCACTGGGGAAGTGGCCTAAATGAGCCGTGCCTCAGTTTGCCTCATCTATAAAATGGGGATAACAAAAACAGTATTATCTTTTAGGAGAAATAAATGTGATAGTCGGTGTAAAGAGGCATTTGGAAGAATCTTTGACACAGAAATCACACCTGGGCGCCATTACTGCTCACCTCTGAGGTGTGAGGGGTTAAGACTTAGCACCTAACTTTGGAATAGCGCCCAAAGGTGGGGTTGTTGTTTTGTTTGTTTCTAAACTGAAAGGACAAAAGTTAAGCAGCAGGACATCTTTTCTCATTTTGTGCATTTGGGGACTCACATGGCAGGGGCTCATCGCCAGGAAGCCTCTTTGGCCTCGAAGTGGCTCTCAGTCAGTCTGACGGAGCACACGGGCCCATGGTTCCATTTTCTTACCTCAGCTCCTCTGGCGCAACTCCTCAATTGTCTGGATTGGCTCACCAGGTACTTCCGTCTGTTAATTTTGCTTTGTGTCACCTGTCAACCACTGTCCGAAACCAAGAACTAGGTTCTGTCTCAGCAAGCACACAACACTGAGAGAAAAAGAGAGAGAGAGAAAAGGCAGGGCAAGTCTTGAGCATATGCTCAGGTGGTTAATGCAAGCTTAATCCACAAAATCCAAGTTAAACAATGCACATTGCCGTCAACAGCTGCGTTGGCTGTTGGGTGTCCTCGTACAGATCACACAGAAATTTTAGGTTTCTGTGTCTGTCTATCCTGCTAGATTCAGCTTCTTCCAGCTTCCAGGGTCCTCTGTATATCCCTCAAGCCATCACGGGAGGTTTTAGGGATATATTTTCTGCTTAGCCAGCAGCATACCTCCCCTCTGGTTACTGAGACTAGTCAGGGAGGGCCGAGATAAGGGTTTCTTTCTGCAGATATACTAATGGGAAAGACAGGATCACCTAGCATCTGAGAAAAGAGGCCAGGCATGGCTGTGTCTTCTGGAGCCTTCGGCAGCCTGAAGATCCATCTTGCATGGATCTCTGCTCTGATGCCTATGGTTGATGTGGTCACTTCTCTGTCCGTCTCTTAGCTAGGGATGTTCTAACAAAATCGCATAGGCTGTGGGCTTATAAACAACAGAATTCACTTCTCATGGTTCTAGAGATGGGGAGGTCCGCAACCAAGGTGTTGGCACATGCTGTATCTGGTGAGAGCCTCCTTTTGGGTTGCAGACAGCCAACTTCTTGTCGGAAGGCAGTGGGAAGAATGCTAGCTAGCTTGCTGGCCTCTTCTTATTAGGACACTCCTAATGAGGGCTCCATCCTTGTGATCTGATTGCCTCCCACAGGTCCCATGTCCAGATGCCATCACACTGGGATTAGGCTTCCACTGCCTTAATTCTGGGTGACACAAACCTTCAGTCTGTTGCAGTGTCTCATCCACACCCTTCCGTACTCTCTATCTCCACTCTCACCAACCAGGCAGAACGCAGGATGGCTGCCTCAGGGCTGAGGGTGGGAAAGACTCGCAGGGCAGCTTGCATAGCCCTGGCTGCTCACCCGAGCACAGCAGCAGACCCGCCTTTCTCCAGCCACTCGCCCTGTGCCTAAAAAGGATGAGGACAGGTCAACAACACCGCTTACCATCCAAGTCCTAGTGGGACCTCTTCCAACGTGGTTGTGACATTGGATCCAACCGCATGAGCATCAGAATTTGAAACAAGGTGATTTTTATTCTCACCCTTGTGACAAACTAACAACAAACATGCCAAAGCCTGGGACAGATAAAGTCATGCCTCTAAGAGGAGCCAGCTGATATTCTCAGTTCTGTGACTCTGTCCGACTCATTTTGTAGGCTACAGCCATCTCTCCTATCCCCAGTACCTTCCTAAGCAATTGCACACTCTCACCAGTGAGAAAAGGACAGAAAGATTTACCCTAAGACAAAGGAAATCTCCAAAGGTGCAAATCAGAACTTCCAGAAGTCACCTGGACAGAGCTCTCTGTTTTTGTCATTTTATTTAATCTCAGCATTTTTGGTTCAGGGTTGTCTCCACTCCATAAGACAAGGAGAGAAGAGACAGACAAGCAATCTACAAGGGAAGAAAGCCAAAGGGAAAGAGAGATGCTATGAGAAGGTTGGTGAGCAGTTGATCTAAAAGTAAGGGTCAAGCACTGAGATACTGTTTTACTAAGTAAACAATCTCCTGTATCTCCTATCAGACTCTTGGTCTGCTTTGTCTTTACCCCTGTCTCAGGCACCTGGGTGGCTCAGTCGGTTAAGTACTGCCTTTGGCTCAAGTCATGATCCCAGAGTCCTGAGATCGAGTCCCACATCAGGCTCCTTGCTCGGTGGGGAGACTGCTTTTCCCTCTGCCTGCTGCTCCCCTTGCTTGTTCTCTCTCTCTCTCTTTCTCTTTATATCAAATAAATAAAATCTTTAAAAAAAAGAACCTTCTATTAAAAACAAAACAAAACAAACCTGTCCCCTCAGGGATGGAGAAAGAAAGGCTATGAGCACAGGAAGTCATCCCTAAGTGCAGCCCTCCCTCCTGCACCTGGCCACACACCCCTCCCCCACAGCTCCCAGTGAAAACCCACTTGCTGTCACACCTGCCACACTGTAGCAACGATGGCTCTTGCTCCTGGAAACGGGAGTCCACTCGGGCATCAGACCAACTTATTAACCTTTATATTTGAGGGCCCAGCCCCTACTCTGTTTAACAAATATTATTCAGAAAGAACTGAAAAATTTCCTATGATGAAACACAGTGAAACAAATAATTCTGCCATTTGCCTAGTTGATTAAAAATCCTTAAGTTAGGGGCATCTGAGTGGCTCTGTCAGTGAAACAGCTGACTCTGGATTCCATCTCAGGTCATGATCTCAGGGTCCCGGGATCGAGCCCTGTGTAGGGCTCTGTGCTCAGTAGGGAGTCTGCTTCTCTTCCTCTCTCTGCCCCTCCCCAGCTTAAATAAATAAATAAATAAATAAATATTTTTTTTTTAAATCCTAAAATTAGAAACATGTGTAATGTACTCTCCTTCTCTTTCTGTGATCATCGAGAGTAAACGACAAGCTTTACTAGAACTAGAACAAGAAGGACCACATGCAGTACCTATATGGACATACTGGCAGGAAGGGGCAGTATCATTGTGGCTCAGCAGGTCCTTCCTTACTAGGCTTGAGGCCAGGGGTTGGCTGTCAGGTCAATGCTGCCTGAAGACCCCCCAGCAAATTGCACAAGAAGCACTGAGGTCTTCTTGTTATAAATGAGCTGTGAGCCAACAAAATAGAAGAGGGGACCTTGATGCTTTAGCACCATACAGGTATCAAAACCAAAATTTATCCTGGTTTGAGAGTTTCTCTCTCCCGGGCTCAGTCTTTCCACTTTTAGCTTTCCTGACAAGTTGTCATCAAATAGTTATGGTTGGAACAAGAGTCCTGTAGGCAGATTATTAGCCAAAACAACAACAACAAAAACTCTTATGGCTTTTAACATATAGAAAATCCACCATATTTCAAATGACTTAAAAGAATAGAGGAACTAGAATAGGCTCAAATTAGACAATCTCCTCATCACTGTCCCTACGGTTTCATCATGACCCTGACAGCTCCCTTCCTGCCAGGTCCCCTCCCCTTCTGTATACTCCGAACAGGCTTCCCCCTCTATTGGAAAGTTTGCTTTATGCCTCTTTGCTTTTACAAAGGACCTATTTTAGTACCTGTTGTCGCTAACCAGTAGAAACCCAAAGAGGATTTTCACTTTTATGAGATGTTAACTGCTTCTTTGCTTTTTGCCATTTCGGTTTGCGAGACCTTCGTAGAAGCGCTCTACTTTCAGGCAGTAGGGGAACCTGTGTTCTTCTTCTTGTGCTTTGGCAGTCTCTGTTCTGCTCAGAAAGGCATGCGAAATTAATGCTGGTGGAACTGCTCTCCATTGTGAGGGAGACAATAAAAGGATGTCTGATAAGGATCTTACGACAGATTTTTCTCCAGCTGAAGCATATTGGCGGCACAACTTTCCAAATTTGCTTTCTACCTGTGACTCCATGGAGCTAGCCCAGACTCCTTGCCAAGAAAGGACATTGTTCCTTCATTTCTAGAGGCTGCAAACACTTCACTGGATTGTTGCAGACATTGTCTTAGAACTGGCTGATTCGCACATGACTGACTGGAGGCTATAAATCTCTGGTCCTTCAGAGGATTTCTGAAGCGTCTCAATATTTCAGGAAAATCTATTTGATTGAGAAACATGTGAGCAGGTACCATGGAGTCTGTGTTGAAGAAGGAGTAGATCTGAATGCACCTGTGAGAAAAACTTGGATTCTTTTCTAAAAGGGAGATGGAAGGTGATGCTTTACTTTATGGAATAGTCACAGAGGATGGGAATTTTTCAGCTATTTGTCTTTCACTGGATGTTTTCAAAAGAGGCTCAGTGACCATTTCCAAGTACAGTCCAGAGGGGTTAGTTAATGTGGGTTGGGAACTACACCGCATAGCTTTTCAATGCCAACTCTAAGATCCAATCTTTCTATGGGTTCCTTTAAATAAGAACATCTTGGGGCCCCTGGGTGGCTCAGTCAGTTAAGTAGCCAACTCTTGATTTCAGCTCAGGTCATGATCTCAGGGTCGTGAGATCGAGCCCTGTGATGGGCTCCGTGCTCAGCTCAGAGTCTACTTGTGATTCTCTCTCCCCCTCTTTCTCTTCCCCTCATGCTGATGCTCTCTCTCTCCCTCTAAAATGAATAAATAAATCTTAAAATGAATAAGAGCATCCATATGTACTTAACATATGATTTAATTAAAGAAATTTCAAGTTATATGCCAAATTGTAGGAATGTCTGTTGGGTGAAACAAAACCCTTGTTTAGGATCTTCTATTCAACTGTATTTATTGTGTGTGTGCTGTCCTGAAGGCAGGGTACGTGGCAGGTATTTTGGAACATTAAGAAGTTAAATATCTAAAGGGAAATACCTATTGAAGAAACAAGTCATAGGTAGATAGAAAATTAATTTTTAAACACCAAATAGTTGCCAGAAACTCTTGACAGGCAATGTGGGGGTTCGTATCCAGGAGAGAATGTTCCAGACTGCAATGCTGAGGAAATCTTTCATTAAGGAAGTAGTATCTGACCTGTCCCCTTTGAAATCGTTTACTTCTGTTCTCACACTTCCATTTAACTGTATATTTGTGGTTAATCAGAAATAAGTCCAGAATAATAGTTCCAGTTGTTGCTTCCTATGCCTCTCAGATGATCACAAAAGTAAACAGAAACATGATAGATAACCCAGAAGTAGATTTGCAGACTTAATTTGCAACTATTTGCAACAATTTGCAACTAGAATTTAAAAAGATAAATGGGATGGGAGGACAAAGTTGTTTATTGACAACCCATATCAATGATTTAACATTTTGGTTTCATTCATTCAGTTTAAGCAGAAGTATTTTCAGCATCATAGTCACTACAATAAAAAGAAACAGCTGGAAGCAAATTAACTGCCTCAGACCCTCTAGGTCAGTATCAACAAAGCCACCATGATTGCAACACTTTGAAATTGTTGAGAATAGCTAGTGTGGCTCTTTCTAACACAGTGTGAATAATAAGGAAGCATTTCAAGAATTGGACTGCAGTTCTGTATTTTGTAACATTTGGTAAACATAAGGCACCTTCATTTTCTGTTCACCATAGGCGCCATCTTTTCTATTAGCACCAAATTCCAGTGACCCTTAAGTCATCCAGATTCAGTGACAAAACATGACTAAGATTCTGTTACTCTGAAATAGATTAACAAATCTCATTTATTTAATCTCATACATTTTTTGAAGAAGATTTCTCCTTCTTGAAAACATTTTTAATAGTATAACATATTGTTTAGAATCCAGATATTTGTTATAAACTCGTTTTATGTTAGAATAGCAATTTTCACTTGGCCTATTAATTACTTTAAGCATTTTTTTTTTTTAGAATTAATAAGATAAGGGGCGCCTGGGTGGCTCAGTGGGTTAAAGCCTCTGCCTTTGGCTCAGGACATGATCCCAGAGTCCTGAGATTGAGCCCCGCATCGGGTTCTCTGCTCAGCAGGGAGCCTGCTTCCTCCTCTCTCTCTGCCTGCCTCTCTGCCTACTTGTGATCTCTGTCTGTCAAATAAATGAATAAAATCTTAAAAAAAAAGAATTAATAAGATAATCTTTCCACTTATTTAATCTGTTCTTTAAGTAACTGGGTTTCAGTAGCTTTGTTTGTCCTGATGTTTTGGACAAGGCAGAAAGAAGCAAAATGAATAGATAAGCACCCAACTTCATCCACTTGGGGAAAATTAAACAGATGAAAGTTATCTGTAGAGTGTGCGCTAAGCCTGGTACTAATTACTCCTTTGTGTATAAAGAAGTGAGCCTTGGTCCAGAACCTCAAAGTGCTTCCCATTTTGCTGGGGAAAGAACACTCCTACAAGTGACCAATTAGGCAATAAGATCTAACTTGAGTGATTCAGAATGACAATATTTAGGATTGGAGATACATAAAAGGGAATCAGACCCCTGAGGGGATGTGTAGGAGAAAGTAGGACCTGACATGGTCTTTGAAACAGATTCCATTCTGAACAGCCTTGAGGGCAACAATCATTGGAAAGAGGCCATTCTGTTAATGGCCAGTGAGAAATGATCACTTAATCAAACAAAGAAACAGAAAGCAGAATTAAAAACAAGCCAAAAGGGGCGCCTGCGTGGCTCAGTGGATTAAAGCCTCTGCCTTCGGCTCAGGTCATGATCTCAAGGTCCTGGGATCAAGCCCTGCATCGGGCTCTCTGCTTGGCAGGGAGCCTGCTTCCTCCTCTTTCTCTGCCTGCCTCTCTGCCCACTTGTGATCTCTCTCTGTCAAATAAATAAATAAAATCTTAAAAAAAAAACAACAAGCCAAAAAAAGAACCTTCCTGAGTGGAGTGGAGTGGAGTGGAGATAACCTTGGGAGAATAGCAGACACAGGTGAATCCATAGTTACCATGTGGTCAAGTATACGTGGGCTTTGAAATTGAGGCAGAAGAGTCTACATAAGATGGTTGCTTGACTCTGGTACAATCTTGAGGAACACTGGAGAATCCCCAGCTGGACAAGCTATTTCACAACTAGTATAGAATGGTGTGGTTTCATTTTTAGTTACGGTATAGATTAAAGTTAGGAGATAACATTATTTCATGGTAAGTGGTGCTTCTAAGTGGTGTTTTATTTTAAGCTTGTTGGTTTAACCCCATCACGTGTTTTGACTTCCAGTGATTTCTGATGATTGTTTTCTAGGCTAATTCGTAAAGACATTAGAAGTCAAAGAGCCATTCACCCATTTGAAATCTGATGGCTTG
Source organism: Mellivora capensis (assembly GCA_004024625.1). NCBI lineage: Eukaryota > Metazoa > Chordata > Mammalia > Carnivora > Mustelidae > Mellivora > Mellivora capensis. Next base: position 10,358 of record PISX010018736.1, on the reverse strand, counting down.
CTTTGTATTTTGTTATTAAGGAAGGCTTATGCTTGGAGCTCTAATATATTACATATATTTATTACATCCAGATATGGCAGTTGTTGAGTAGAATAACTAGGAACACACGCCTTAGAATAAGAGTAAGATTAAATTGAATCGGGGCACCTGGGTGGCTCAGTGGGTTAAGCCTCTGCTTCGGCTCAGGTCATGGTCTTGGGGTCCTGGGATCGAGTCCCGCATCGGGCTCTCTGCTTGGCAGGGAGCCTGCTTCCCCATCTCTCTCTGCCTGCCTCTCTGCCTACTTGTGATCTCTCTCTCTGTCAAATAAATAAATAAAATCTTTTTAAAAAAAAGATTAAATTGAATCTCAGCTCTACCTCTTACCAGTATATGGCTTTCAAGTTGTTTTATGTACCTGTGCCTTAGTTTTCTCATATACAAAATGGGAAGAGGATGGTGAGGAAAATGGCAGTAATAATAATAATACCTACTTCATGGAATTAAATGTATATTTATCTATGTGTCTATGTATGTATGTATGTATGTATCTACCTATCTATCATCTAGCTAGCTAGGTAGATTTTAGAATAGTACTGGAACAGAAGAAGCCGCCAGTTGGTATTAGCTATGATTATTTTATAGTAACAAACATATCACAAATATTATACTGTAATTAATTGTATAAGCATTTTATTTTATTTTTTGTATCTTTTGTTTTATTTATTGTATCTACAAAGAACACTCTAAAATCTAGATATTGTATTAAAGAGTTTGAGAACCACAGAGCCAAAAATAGGAAGCAATTATAGTTTTTGTTCAAAAAGTGACATGATGAAAATAATTTTTCAGGAAGATTAGTTATTTTGCTTCCCTTTTCAATATATTTTCACTGCCTATATTTTTCCTAAACAATCTTATCCATCCCCATGGCTTTATTGATGTTGTTCCTTATATGCTGACATCCAAATTCTTATCTCCAAACCTGACCTTTTCCTCTAATTCCTAACCTGTCTATTCAATGGCCTCCTAGAAATCTATTACTCGTTCAGAGATCTCAGGGGGCTATGTTTCAAACTCAGCTGTTGTCTGAATCTGTCTACATTGATAGACTCCAATATACTCGTTCTCAGAATGTAATCCCCTATCATCATCAGCAGCAGCAGCAACACCAGAAAACAGGCTAGAAATACAAATTCTTGGGCCCTACACCAGACCTCTTTAATCTGAAATTTGGGGATGGATGGGTGGAGGGAAAGGCAACGATTTGTTTTAACGAGCCCAGGTGAGCTTGATGCATGCTGGAGTTTGAGAACTATTGGTCTAAACTAAGGTTTATATTTTGTTCTTTACCTAATTTATGACTCACTCTTCACATAACTGGTTGTTTTTCAAGTAGGAAAGATGACTCTGGTGACCTAAAAGGAGCGTGAGTAGAAGGGACAAGACCTGATCACTAATGAAACAGCACTCATGAGAGCCTCACCTGGGGCAGCACAGTAGACTGCCTCATGGCTAAAGCAAGAATATTCTAGGTTCCATTCTCACAAGTCTACTAGTATTAGCTCCCTCTTTCTAACTATTCCCTCTTAATAAGCTTTGATATTCTTAGTGGAATTTTTGAAAATTCAACTTAAATTGTTATGATCATAAATCTTTTTAAAAGAGTTGAGGTGTCTTACTGGCCAACGTTAAAATAATTTATCTAGATTTTCTGAATCATGAGACTTTGTGTCCCTTAAGAACAACTTTTAACCTCTATAAATTGTTGATAGATGGGGAGATTATTTATATAATTAAGGAAATTATATCCATGGAATTTCCCAAAAATTCATTTTAGTGCATCTGGAAATAGTTTTACATTAAATAAATGTGAAAATTAGATCATAAGGTGAAAACTTCTTTAAAAAGATTTTATTCATTTATTTATTTGAGATGGAGAGTAGGAAAGGATACAGAGGGAGAAGTAGACTCCTCATGGAGCAGGGACCCCAGTGTGGGGCTCTGATCCTAGGACTCTGGGATCATGACATGAGCTGAAGACAGATATTTGACTGAGCCACCCAATGCCCCATAAGGTGAAAAAATTTTAAATATTTTATTTTTAATATTTGTAACTAAAAAAAAATCACAGGTATTCTAGAGTTTACTGATTTGTCTATTGATTCTTTTAGATGCCATTCTTATTAAGGCATGCACCAAATGGTTTTCTCTTTGGAACAGAAATATAAGAACTCAAAATCTCTCCTGTTTTTAAATGCAGGCTCTTAGTAGGGCAGGTGGAATATTTTTCAAAAAGATAATAAAGGGTTCAGATAATTATAATTTAAAATAAATTATACTTTATCTTCCAATAGTCAGAAGAAAAAGAGATAACCAAAGATGGGTTTCAAGTCATAATCAAATTTCCAAAAGCATTTATTCTAGTGCATTTAGGAAGTTTGTGGGGGAAATTACAAAGCTTTTATTCTTATTTATTTAGTTTTTAATTTATTAAGTCTTCACTATGACTCATGCATTTGTTTGGTATGGATTATAAAAAATGAATTAGACACTGTTTCTGCTTTCAAGGAATGCATTATCTAGAGAAGAACTAAGATTATAAAATTTCATATGGGTTTAAACAGAAAGTTAAATAATGGCAGAGAAAATTGATGTTTCCTAATGTGAAACGATATGTAATCTTTGAAACAATATGTAGTCTTCAAAAATATAACTAGATAATTAAGAATCAACAGATTTTATGAAAAGCAACAACAAAAAAACAAGTAGTGATAAGGATAAATGCTACAAATGATAAATAGCACAAATGACAGAAAAAAAGATAAGAGAAATATAAAGGGTTTGTTTTTTGCATTTTACTGTGGTAGTGATTAGAGATAACATTGCATTTTAGATTATGAATACAATTCTCTGATAAAAAGAAAAATTCAGAAAACAAAAGTATTAAAAATAGTGTTAAATAAGAAGAAGAAAGAAGGGCAGAAGAAAACAAGAAGATAAAGAAATGAAAATTAAGAAAACTGATGGGACTTCAAAGATGAATTTAATAGATGTTCAAAGATGAACATCTGGTTAATAAAAATTCCAAAATAAAAGAGAGAGGGAAGGAGGGGGGAGAGAGAGAGAGAGAGAAGGAAAGAGAAAGAAATGGGGGGGGAGAGAGAATTAAAGAGAGGGAGGGGGAGAGAATGAAAGAAAGAAATGATTTAAGAACTAAAAGTTGTAATATCATAATATCATCAATCTTCAGATTAAGTGCTGGACTAAAAATAAAAAAAAATAGCAAAACCAGACATGTTATGTTAAAATCTCAAAGTAGTTTAGATAATAAGATGGTCTAGAAGTCTGCATTCTGAATTTTCAGAAGTGCAAAGATTTAGAAAATTTAACACCCATGCACCATAGTTGTAAAAGTTGTACAAGAATAAACTAGCAATACAGGAGAAGAATACACAAAAGTTATATAGATTTGAAGAAAAGGGGAGCTAATTTGAGTGTACAAAAGAATTACTGGGAGGTAACCATGCAGCAGACAAAGAAAACGTTAGGTCCAAGTTCCAACATGAATATCTTTTCATCTGAGAAAAAAAGATCATTTCAAAATGAAAATACTGTGCATTTAATTTCATGATGCAATTAATAAGTTGGGATATCTCATTCATGTAGTAGAGGTGACTTACATTCTATTCTCAACAAAAACAGGGCAAAAATGACTATTAAAAACTATAGAAAGAACCAATAAATTAATTATAATCTAAATATGAAGCAAACAAATATTCACATGGTTTAGAGGAATTCAAGTGTGGTGAAGAAAATTCACATGGTGAAAGAAATTTCATTTATTCTTGTTCTTACTTTCATTTCAATTTGAGTGGCACAAATTTAAAGGCACGGAATCTATTTTACGTACAATCATATTAGTTGATTTTATAGTAAGCAATATTTTTCAATCACAATATTCTAAGTGCTCTTTATTGATTTTCCTTTTTTATGGTTTCCATATCTCTGCTAAAATTCTCAGTCTTGTCTTTTAATTCCTTGAACATATCAAGCACAATTATTTTAAAGTTTGTGTGTGGTAACTATGTCTGTATCCTTGTGGTATTCTCCTCCCCCTTATCTTCCTCACTCGCCTCTTCCTCCTCCTCTTCCTTCTCTTTTCTTCTCCCTCCTCCTCCTCCTCCTTCTTCTCCTTCTTCTCCTCCTCCTTCTTCTTCTTCTCCTTCTTCTCCTCCTCCTTCTTCTTTCCTCTTCCTCTTCTTCCTCTCCTCCTTCTTCTTTCTCTTCCTCTTCTTCTATCAATTATTGTCTCTCTTATTTCTGGTGTTTTTTTGGTTTGTGTGCTAGACATTGTTCATGAAAAATTACAGAATTAATTTGAGTCCTAGGATAATGTCATGTCTTTCTAGAGAGGATTTGTGTCCACTTCTGAGGGATTGAGATGTTTCCAGAGCTGGGTTTCAGTTTCATCCTATTTCTAGTTCATTGCTTTTCCTAGAGTATGGCCCTCGGAGTCACAAGTTAAAGTCCCAGTGGTTTACCAGGGCTCATCCAGCTTGTAAGTCCTTGTTCAAGTCCTAATTCTTCACTTTACAAACTGGTGATTCAAGATATAGTGCTTAATGTTGATGCGACTGAAAGTAGAGGCTTTACACATATTAAAGTCATAAAAATAGTAGATGAATCTAAAAAATAACAAAAATCTACCTGAAAATTTTAGGACCTTCAGGGAAATAGGAAAAAGTATAAGAGCTAAATCCTCCTCTTTCATAGCAGTGGTCAAAAAATAATGCTGAACAATGACAAATCAACCTTACTTAGAGATGTGGCAATAAACAACAGATCTAAATGGAAAGTTTAAACATGGTTATCTCTTGGGAATGGAACCAGGGATCAGAGGAACTGGTAGAGAACTTTTTCTTTTCACTTAGACCCACTCTAAAATGTTTAACTAAAAAAAATAATAATTCTGGGGAATTCAATAAAAGTTTTACAGAGATAGAACATTTTTTATTTTAATGGATAATTTGCTTTCTCCCTCTTAGTCATAGAAAAGTTGTGGTCATTTTAACCAGAAGGAGTGGTTTGGAAAGTGACATAGATATTCGCCGTTCCTATTTTAGAAATGGCAGAACATCCTGTAGATCAGAGCATGCAAATGAAGGATGGGAGAAGTAGGAAATGAGGCATACAATTGAGTTAGGGGCCAAAGCATAAATGGCCTTAGAAGTTCTGAAAGTTCTTCTCCATAGTTTTTCATTTAAAAGTGTAGGAGGAGACTGGAAGCAAGTGAAGTGGAGGACACAGTAAAAAGCAAGTAATTCTTCGGGTATTTCAAAAAAAGAGCTTTAAAGTTCATTAAGAAGCTTCTTATCTGTTGTGTGCTATTGTACGTGGTAGAGGAACTCAATTTGTTGATTGCTTTGGCACAATAATCTCAAGAAGATTCAGCAAGATAACTTAAGTAAGACCCTTTCCTTCAGCCATCCATGCTCTCTAAAGAAAGAAATCTTTTAAATTGTATTGGGTCTCGATGTCTTTTTGAAACATTGCCTTCATTCACATTTACCCTAGATAATCACTGTTGGTATTCTCTAAAGTACGTACAAACCATTTTAACTTGGCATGCGATGGATAAACATCCACACCACAGTAGCAAAGAATAATACTCATTTTGATTATCATAAACTCCGTGAAGGTCTGATGGGTCCTTCAAATTACAAATAACTTGAGATATTCTCTATTGTCAGGAAGGGGAACTAGGGAAGGGCTTGTGTATTTAAATGCCCTCTTTTAAAATAGGATATTAATTTACAGAAATGGTTTCATGTGTACTAAAACCTTTAGGTTTACTAAGAGTTTGTGCAGCATGAAGGGGAAGAATTGATGGAGATACTAGCAATATGTGTAAATCTAATTTTTTAAAAGACTTTATCTATTTATTTGAGAGAGAGCATGAGAGGGAAGAAGATCAGAGGGAGAAGCAGACTCCCTGCAGAGTCAGGAACCAATGTGGGACTCGATCCCGGGACTCTGGGATCATGACCTGAGCTGAAGGCAGTCGCTTAACCAACTGAGCCACCCAGGTGCCCTAAATCTCGTGTTTTAAAAGGCTGAGAGGCATGAGTATGTATGTGTCCTTTTCTTGATTTACAATGACAGTGGATGTGTGGTCTCACTTTCTCATCTAATTAACTGAGCGTTCAAAGGCTTATAAACAAAGATGCCAGAATCAAAGTAAGGCAAAGCGAGGACACAGATTCTAGGCTAGTTGCACAACAACTACTGATAGCACATAAGGGTGGATGCCTTTTAATAGCTGGGCTAACTGCCACCCAGATTCATTCAGGACAATCACAGGAGATGATTGAGGACATCTCTGGATCAATACCTATTATCACAACTCTTCAGTGAACCAAGATCAGTGACTATGTCTTGTATCATATATCTTCATTTTGGTTATAGGTTGAATTGTTCCCTCCCCCTCGAAAAAAAAAAAAAAAAGATATGTTAAAGTCTTAACCTCTAGTACCTCGGAATGTGATCTTGTTTGGAAACAGGGTTTTTGCAGATGTGATTAGTTATGATTAAATCACACTGGGGTAGACTGGGTCCCTAATTCATATGACCTAATTCAGTGTTCTTATGAGGTGACAAGACAGGGAAAAGACATGAGAAGACAAACACAGAGACTGGAGTGATCCAGCCACAAGCCAAAGGATGCCTGATGGTGCCAGACACTGAAAGAAGCAAGAAAGGAGGCTTCAGACAGAGCATGACTCAGTTGTCACCTTGATTTCAAACTCCCTTCCTCCAGAACTGTGAAACCATAGGTTTACATTGTTTTAAGCCACCCAGTTTGTTGTACTTTTTGGGACACCCATTGGAAACTAATACACCACTAATAATCCCCACATGCAGATACACTGGAATATGAAAATTAATCTCTCAATTAAATTCAGCAACGTCATTATAATGACTGAATATTTTGGTCTCAATATCTGTTAAATATTTTTATTAAAATTTTTTTAAATGTCTCCCTTAAGGACTGCATAATCTTCTGTCTTATGGACGCAGTCATTTATTTTATTATTTCTCTGTGAGGTATTTAACTTATTTTGTTTTCATCCTTTTTTTCTTCTCTTCTAAATACAGTTATCATAAACACCTGGTATGGAAGTATTTGCCTACTTCTTTGACTCTTATTTTAGGATATATATGTAGAAATAGAGTTACTAGATCAAAGGCACAAACTTTTTGGTATTCTTAATACATGTAATCAAACTGCTTCCCATAAATATTGTAGCAATTTATTACTTGCACAGGACACTAAAAAAAAAGAAAGAAAGAAAGAAAAGAAAAGAGAGATCCATTTTCAGAGCTATATCCCAGCACTCAGATTTTTCACTGAAAATTATTCTCTGCTTATTTGGCTAGTAAGGGATTTATTGTTTCAGTTTTCATTATCTTGAATACTGCAGTAGAACTCCCCCCATGATGATTAACTCTTGTATTTCTATGACACTTTCTACTCTTGTTCTTCATTCTTTTTTTTTTAATAGGGCCTTTGTGTGACATCTACTTCTTCTTTGTATATGGGATATATTAATATTTTTCAGTGTCCTCATTTATAACATGAAGGCAAGAATAAGTATTCTCTAAAGTTTCAGTAAAAACTAGATATGACGAATCCACCAAGTACCAGGCACCTAATAGGCTCCTAAAAGAAGGGATGATTTATCATAATTTCATATGAAGGTAAAATGAAATGACCTGCATATACTCTCCCTTGCTCTCCCAGGCTTAGTAGCATGGTTACTTTGACTTTTCAAGTAAATTTAATTCCCCTTTGTGTAATGACCTTGGTCATTTTCTATTTCAGCCTCTGTAGTCTTTAAGGTTGAACGGAGGTGGAGGAATAAGCTGTTCTGAGGACTCACTGTGGGGAAAAGCACGGAAACATGGAATGCATGTGTGAAGTATGGTCAAGGGCTCTGCACTCAGACCATTTGTGTTCTGATCCTGATTTTGTATGTTGGTAAGAGGGTGTCTTTGGACAAGTAAACTAATCATTTAATGCCTCAGTTTCCTCTTCTGAAAATGGGGATTAATAATTAAACTATCTCAGATTACTCTGAAGGTTAAATAAGCCCTATTAGTTGTGGATTTCTGCATACCACCTTACCCCAAATCCAGCTACTTGAAACAATACTAAACACTTATTATCCCATATAGTTTCTATGGGTCAGGAATTCAGGGGTGATTTAGCTGGGTGCTTCTAGTTCGAGGTCTCCCAGGGAGTTAAGGTCCACATGTCATCTGAGGTAGTAGTCTTATAGGCTTGACTAAGGCTGGAGGATCTGATTCCAGAATGATCATTCATGTGGCTGACAAGTCATTGCTAGCCCCTGGCAGGAGGTCTGAGTTCCTCCCTACATGAATCTCTTTCCAAGGTTGCTTGAGTGTCCTAATAACATGGCGGCTGACTTCCAAATGATCCCAAAAAAGAAAGCAAGGAGGACGCTATAATGCCCTTTTGGCCAAATAGTGAAAGTCTCTTACTGTCACTTCTGCCAGTCTCTGATGTGACCTACACTCAAGGGAAAGAGATTCAGTCCCCACCTTTGGAAAAAAAGAGGAACAAAGAATTTGTGGACTTATTTTAAAACAACCATACGCCTTAGTGCATGTTCTATGTGTAGCCAGGATAGCAAATAGGAAGAACTCAAAAGATATTAGCCACTGTATCATCATAATCATCATTGTTATCCATAGCACTGTCATTAAGGAGCTTCAAATTGTTTTATAGTGGTGCCTTTTGAGTGTATCTGAGGCACGGTAGAAAATGAGTCTGTAAGATACACAGGAGATAGATCAAAAAGGGCTAAGTAGGTCATAATACAGCACTTGCATTTTTCCAATCAGTCTTGGTTTTCAAACCGGGCTACTCCCAGGACATACAGGATAGGCACAAGGGACAAGTGCTACTTAAAGCAATAGGATAAACACATCATATCTACTGAAGTGCTATTTTATTTGAAGAAAAAAAAAGTAACACTAAAAAGAAAGGAGCTACCAAGCCATGAAAAGACACAGAGGTAACTTCAATGTTATATTACTAATAATATTACATATTATTACATAGTAATATTATATATTACTTTTGAGATTGAAAGAAGCCAATCTCAAAAGGCTCCATACTGCTTGATTCCAACTAGATGACATTCTGGAAAAGGAAAAACTACAGAGACAGTAAAGAGATCAGTAGTTTCCAGGGGTTAGGAAGGAGGGAGGGATGAATAGCAGAGCATAGAGGATTTTTAGGGCAGTGAAACCATTCTGTATGATACTCTAATGGTGGGTATAGGTCATGACATATTTGTCAAAACCTACAGAACGTATAACACCAAGAGTGAACCCTCGTGGAAACTACGGACTCTGGGTGATAATGATGTGTCTCTCTACCTTCTGTTCAATTTTACTGTGAATCTAAAACAGCTCTAAAAATACTGTGTGCTTGGGGAAAAAAAGTAGATGTATTGGAAAATAGATTACAAAGTTGCTTCGATTTTTAAAAATAGAACATTAAGCAAGTGGAATATTGGCCTTCTGATAGACTGTTTTGGATTATACCCCCTGTTCCTGAGTAAATAATTTACTTTTCTTTCCATTTGGGGTACCTTAAGGGAGAAATTAAATCACTCTGTAAGCTGATGAGGAATCACTGAAGGATCTTAGGCAGGGTAAGAACTTGGCTTTTTCAAAATGTACCTCAGTCAAGAATATTGAAGAAATGTTTAATAAAAGAAAGGTGGTAAATGTTTGCGTTAATCCAAGAGATATTAAAGGTGTTACAAAGCCTTAATAATTAAGCATTTAAAAAACTAGGACTAGAGTAATGAAACGATCCATTTATAAGAGTAATTGTTCCAGAAATAGATGCTGGTATATGCCTAAAACCCCAATATATAACTTAGAAGACATTACCAATGAATGGGGGAAGGTGTGGATTCAGTGCATGTCAGGAGAAAATGGACTCTTTGGGAAAAAATTTAAGCCCTAGCCTCATTTTGCTTTATATGCTAAAATAAATTCCAGACAGGTGGGATAAATGTAATTCACTTGCTGTATGGATGGAAAGGGATTTCTAAATAGAAAGAGAGTCAATTATCACATTGTTTCACTTATTTGCGGAGCATAACAAATAACACGGAGGACATGGGGAGATGGAGAGGAGAAGGGAGTTGAGGGAAATTGGGGGGGAGATGAACCATGAGAGACTATGGACTCTGAAAAATAACCTGAGGGTTTGGAAGGGGCGGGGGGTGGGAGGTTGGGGGAGCCTGGTGGTGGGTATTGTGGAGGGCACGCATTGC
>PISX010018735.1:0-39834 GCA_004024625.1 Mellivora capensis | reverse complement strand
TCACCAAGACAGCATGGTACTGGCATCAAAACAGACACATAGACCAATGGAACAGAGTAGAGAGCCCAGATATGGACCCTCAACTCTATGGTTAAATAATTTTTGACAAAGCAGGAAAAAATATACAGTGGAAAAAAGACAGTCTCTTCAATAAATGGTGCTGGGAAAATTGGACAGCTATATGTAGAAGAATGAAACTCGACCATTCTCTTACACCGTACACAAAGATAAACTCGAAATGGATAAAGGACCTCATGCTGTACCTGTTTTTAAAAGATCTTATTTATTTACTTGACAGAGAGAGAGATCACAAGTAGGCAGAGAGGCAGGCAGAAAGAGAAGGGGGAAAGCAGGTTCCTTGCTGAGCAGAGAGCACGATGCAGGGCTTGATCCCAGGACCCTAATCATGACCTGAGCCGAAGACAGAGGCTTAACCCACTGAGCCACCCCACACCCCCATGCTGTACATTTTATTCTCATGAATTATTCAATCCTTAACTGGAAACCTGGATTTCCCACTCCCCGTCACCCATTTGCCCATCCTCCCACTACTCTCCCTTCTGGCAACCAACCATCAGTTTTTTCTCTGTATTTATAGGTCTTATTCTCCTTTTTGATTGTTTGTATGTTTGTTTTGTTTTTTAGACTCCACATATAAGCGAAATCATATGGCATTTGTCTTTCTCAGTCTGACTTAGCTCATTACATAAAACCCTCTAGGTCCATCCTTCTTGTTGCAAGATCGCTCATCCTTTTCATGGTTGAGTAGTATTCCATTGTCTATATATAGCTTATCTTCTTTATCCATTCATCTATTGATGGACATGTGGGTTGCTGCCATATCTTGGCTATTACAATTAATGCTTTTTTATTTATACAATTTTTATTTATACAATTAATAACTTTTTTAAGATGGAGAACTCTTGTTCAATGAAAACCTTACTGAAGTCCAAATGGAAAGCAAATAAAAATGGATTTGTTCTGGTAGGGCAGAAAGGTTATTCTTGGCTGGTATCTTTAGTACCCCACTCATCTGGCATACTCTGAGAGAAGATCCAAGGAGTAAAGTTTTAAAGCAATGGATCTAGGTGCTCCCATATGTGTCCAGATAAGGACACAAGGACTTTAGAATGAAGAGTGACACAAAGGCACAGAGGGAGAGATTTTTGGTTCTGATTTCCAGTTGGCTGCTCATCCCACATTTATGACTGCTCTCTCTACCACCCAAGGACAGCTTCGTATTCACGTCCTATGTGTACACGCACAAGCTGCCTCAGGTGATTGTTGTGTCTATATTGAAGACTGGAAAGTTAGTTCAACCAATTCCACCAAACCACTGGTTGATTCAGTAGAACATGAGAGAGTGTTGAGAAATCTCTCTGACTCTTTGTTTTGATTTTGACATTGGGCAGATTAAACAATTGTTTGACCACCTAAATGGTTTCTTCTCTGCAGTTTAAGACACACCCCAAAGCCCTTGAAGCTGCTTTTGGTGAAGCAGAAAATGGGCTCAACTCACAGGGCTCTTATGAGTGTTAAATGAAAGAGCGGATGTAAGAGGGCATTTATAAATACACGAATTCTATATTTTTCAGAAGGAAAACTTGTAGCGATGAGACTGAAAATTGGGCCAAGAAAGAGTCAAAAATTAAATCCTGACCTCCTGACTCTTAGTCCAGATGCTTGTCCTTGTACACCACCTTTATCAACAAAGATTTAATCTTAACCATAGTCGTGTTTTAATATTAACCACAGTTGCTTTCCAAGTGATGGCAGCCAACACAGTAGGATATTCATGGAAGAGGCAGCTTTTTTCATTCTTTCTCCTCACCCTACTGGAATCAATCACCAAGAATTTCCCTCCTCCTTTCAAAAAGTAAAGAATTCTGGCTGGAGTCCTTTCCTCTAATCACAGAGATCCCATGACAGTTTTCTACGTACTGGGGCTCAGTAATCTCTTACGTGATTTTTCAATCCCCTTTTCACGTGCTTCAAATATAGGAGATGTGGGTCAATGTATCATCAATGATGGATGGATGGAAGTAATCAAGAAATAGAAGAAATAATGAAATATTGATTTAAAAATTGGATCAGGAAGTTTCTTCTCCACCCATGGTTATAAAGTAGGTGGAAATGTGGCAAACAGATGCTCTTAGGATCTTGTCTTGAAGGTGGTTCTTGTGAAAATATATCTTTCTACTACAGCACCATTATATGGCATCTTCTGCATTGATAGAAATATTCTATATCTGCACTATAGTCACTAGCCACGTAGTGGCTATTGAACACTTGAAATGTGACTAGTGTGACAAAAGAATTAAATTTAAAAATTGTATTTTATTTTAATTAATTCATATTTAGATAACCACATATGGCTACTTAATTGGACAGTGCAGTTCCAGAATAAAGTATTAGTATATCTAAGACTATAACTATAGGTTAATATTTCCTGACTCCATATTATTTTTTTTAAGATTTTATTTATTTATTTGACAGACAGAGATTACAAGTAGGCAGAGAGGCAGGCAGAGAGAGAGAGGAGGAAGCAGGCTCCCCACTGAGCAGAGAGCCGGATGCAGGGCTTGATCCCAGAACCCTAGGATCATGACCCGAGTTGAAGGCAGAAGCTTTAACCCGCTGAACCACCCAGGCGTCCCCTGACTCCATATTGTTAAGGAGGAAAATAATAATAAAAATTAAGTTGTCAAAAAGAATGTGATCCCAATTTTATGTTATTTTTAAATGTGTGATGGATAAAAAGGATATATTCAGAATATTAGTAATATGGTCACTGGGAATGGAATTATAGTTGTTTTTGCTTTTCTGCATTTTCTATTTTCTCTAAAATAAATAATTTGCTACTTTTAAGTGGTTGTTTCTCTATCTGCCCACATACTCCACCACTATTCCCAAGCACAGTGTTTGCAAAAAGTAACTATTTATTGTATTTAGTTGAAACACTCTCATGTAAAAATCTCATGGCAGGATATGTGCACAAACTTGCACAAGAGTAGGAAGATAGACCCAAAATGACCTGGATATGCCACATACAGACATGATGAAGAGTGGGGACAGAAAACCCACACCCATTCAGGCCCTGGGCACCCTGGAGAGCCCCTGAGATCCTGAGGGCCTGGGTACCCAACTACAGACCATGATTTCAAGAAGATCTCTTAATTCAGAGGTGAGTCATGGCCCTGGTGGAGTGGATTCTGAACCTGGGACTAAGCCAGTGGAAAGGTCAGACTTAGCACACCCTCTAATAACACAGAACCAAGTTGAGGCCAAAACAAATGCATTGCATCATCTTGGGTTATTATCCTCTATCAAAGCTTCTATCCCTTAGGAATAAAAATTGGGTGGTGGTGGAGAAAGGGAGAGAAGAGAGGAAGCAGGCTGTAAATATGTTCTACTGCAGACGGATCATTCCTTTGGGATCATGAAGTCATTTGAACACTGAGGCTGAAAGGGACCTAGAGGGGTTATTGCATCCATCCCCCTGCCTCTATGGCAGGAACCCACATCATCTCAAGTAGTTGTAATGCTCTTCTGTGTTCCAGCCCTGCTGAGACAGTGATAGGGAAAGAAAATGATTTCTTGCATTTTAATATACACAGGTGATAGTTTATGATACTTGCTACTGCTTTAGTAGAAATCTATCATTCTATTCTGTGTATATATAAATCCATTCTCACTTCCCCATACACACTGTATGTCTATTTACTTTATGTATATATTATTAAGGTACTCCTCTGGAGTACCTTTCCTTCAGGTTTCTTCAACCAAGGTAAGGTGAAAAAGGGAGAAATTTGAACTATTGGTGGTGTAATTATACTGCAGGTGTCCATACAATAAGCATGTCTTGGTGATGGAGCTAAAACACAGTCTTACTTTCTAATTCTAGATTCTTTATAAACACATGACCAAAGTGATACAGAGAAAGAAGACTGGGATGACTCTTCCTTTGTTTCAATAATTCCCTTCCTCAGAGCTGACCCCAACTTGTAGAACCCTCTGAGGTATTTCCTCACTAAGACTTGGAGAAATTTCTTATGGATTGGAATACTCCCCTATATTTCCCCCCCCCAATCAAACCAAAAAATAAGAAGAGTGGGAAAACCCACAAAATTTTCCATTTCACATATCTATTTGAAACCCAGTGGATTTTTCTCACACTAAACTGATTTTAACTCAAGGTCTAGAATTTCACTAATGCAAATATGAGAAGAGAGGCAAAGGTGAAATAGAACCAGGATGAACCAATCAGTCTCCAAGAATGAAGCATGAGGGTGCACATTTTCACTCTCAGGACCCCACCCACTGCATTGATAAAATTGACCATTTGACCATTTGACCAGGGCAATGCCTTGTTCTACCTGTACTATAATAACCCCACTGATTGTTCTTGGGAGAAAAAGAAGGTTGAGATTCTGGTACTGCAGCTGGGCTAGGTAAGATGCAGTTTAGAGGAGAAAGGGATGAGGCAGGGTGTGTCTCAGTAGCACAAAAGTTTGGGTAGAGGAAAGAAGAGGCAACATGAACTATCTAGGCTAAGTTGAGACCAGAGACATAGTAACCATGTTGAAACCAAAGTTCTATGCTGGATTATAGTATTAGAAAAGGAAACCCTGAGATACTAGTCTGAGGAAACTCTGTTCAGTATGGCAGGCAACCTGGAATCATTGGAAGCTCTGGAGCAAAGGGCTAATACGGCAAAGCATGCCTTTACAGAATGTTAATGTGTCAGGAGTGTGCAGGCTTATTTTCAGGAGAAAGGAGAGATTGCAGGCAGAGACTCCAGTAGAAGGATGTTGCAAGAATCCTGGCCTAAGGTGGTGAGAGCTTGGAGAGCAGGATGGCAATAGTAATAAAAATAATAATATAGCTCACATTTGCTGACACTTATTAGGTGCCAACCATTGCACTAAGGATTTTACTTATGTTATCACATTTCATCATTATAACAGCTCTACGAAGTAAGTACTGTTATTTTTATTACTTTTCAAGTGTGGAAACTAAGGGCCATCGCTGCTAAGTAAACAAAACAAAACAAAAAAACAAGTAAGAAATGCATTTCAGAAGTAAATACAAAGGATTTGCTAAGCAGGTCGAGTTAGGGAAAGACACAGAATATTTGAAGAACCTGAATAACTGGGGTCAGAGGGGAAGGGATATCTACTAGTGTCAGTGACAGGAAAATGGAAGTTTTGCAAGGGGTAGGGAGGAAGCAATGAGTTGTTTTGCCCTTCATGAATTTCCCATTTTCTTGGAATTTTCAAACACGTTTTTCTAAATCCCTAGAACATGTTCCCATAAGATCTCCTCCCTCTCAATATTTCTATGGCTTGAGAAACAGATCTGATTGACCTACCCCAGAGATAATGAGGGTCCAACAACACTGACCCAATACTAGACAGTAAAGAGAATCCAGAGACAATGGTCTTTGCCCTTCCTATGTGGGCATGGGTCACCAGTGACCTTCTGATTGACCATGGGACTGGCTGAAGGTCTGCTGTTCCCTACCTCTTTCTTCCACCTGCATTCCCTGAGCCACCCCCAGGCTCCTGCACCCTGGGGGACGGGCTGACTTCATTTCTTTATAAGTGCACGGTGTAATTCTCAGCATTTGGATTCCCTAGGGTCTTGGAGAGGGATATGTTGTGGGAAGACAATAGCAGTAAAAATGCCTCTGTGAAGGATGGGACCTCCAAGGGGGTCTGGGAGCCGGTATCTGCCAAAGGTCATTGGGAGGAGTGGCCAGCAGTTCTGACGTCAAAGAGCCTCCAGAGTCCTGACACAGAATGAGATAATGGCTTATTTCCTGAGGGAGTAAACCTTCCTTGTTCCTAGGTTCTGGTATAACTCAGGGCACTAGGAGGTTAACCGTAGATGAGAATCTTGTCCTTGTTAGGTTTGCCTTAGAAGACGTTCATGTGTGTCACACCCATATGTTCATATACCCATGCTTTCTCTGGGTAAAAATTAAATGTCATTACCCTGTGTCTTTACTTCCTCTCTCTTCCATATGTCTTCTCTCCAACAATCATGCCTTGTCCTTTTCTTGACCTTCTTCTTCTCCTTCCTACCCCAGTGAGTTAGAGAAACCTTAGATTGCATAACTTCCATGAAAGGAATGAGAGCAAATTAACGTTTCTATTCTCCTCTTTCCCATGAAACCCATCAAATTGAAGTTAATCACCCCATACTCAAGTTAAATAGGTACCAGGGGGAAGGCACAATACTCTCCCTAATGGTCTGAAGTGTGGAATTCAGGTTTGTTGAATGAAATCTCAAAGAAACCCATCCTCATTTCTGACATCCTTATCAGTCCTTATAGGGGCTCAGCAAGACCCCGTCCCCCAGCATCACCTCTAGGTCTCCAGGTAATACCTCTTAAAGTCCCTCTTCTACAGAGGATCTTGAAGGAAAGAATTAAAACTGTAGCTTTCCAGACTGGGTATTTTCAGAGCAGCCAGGGCTCCCTCTTTCTTTCCATATCAGAGGGCAGGATTCCCCTTGCTCTAAGATTTCTGTCTAATTGACCACATAATTTCACTTTGCCTACAACATCTACATCCTCTTATTAGCTAAAATGTAGCCCATAAGCATGTAAGCAGGCCATCGACATCTGATGTCTGACCATTTTGACACTAATTTTCCATTCTTTTTATAAAATATAGGAAGAAACCCATTACTCAATCAGTTAACAAGTTAGTATTCTCCCTCACTAGGTAGAATGAAGTCTCTAGAAAGTCAAGGACTTTGTATATCGTGATCCCCAAGTCCCCACCCTCAATCCCTAGAACCTAGAGCAGAGTGGGCACATTCAGGATAGTTTACAGTCATGTAACTGCCCCATTTCCCTCATTAGAACCTCTTGGCCTATCAAAGTTGAAAAACAACATCTATTCTAAAGGGTGATACATGGAATAAAATAATATTTTCTCATTTTGCTGGCTAAGCAGTCAGGTTTTGTTGTACCAACTCTTCTCCCAAGATTCACTGGCCCTCTACTTGTATTCTTCATTGGGCAAAGGAGTTTCATCATAAGTCCTGCCTACACAGTTGTCTGATTATTGAAGGACACAGCAGTGACACACTGGAGACCAAGGGCACTGCATTGGTTTCCTAGGGCTTCTCTGACAAAGTACCACAGTCCAAATGGCTTAAAACAGCAAAAGTTTATTCTCTCACAGTTCTGGAGGCCAAAAGTCTGAAATCAAGATGTCAGCAAGACCATGCTTCCTCTAAGACTCTGAATAGAATCCTTTCTCACCTTTGGTAGCTTCTGACAAGGGCCGCTGATCTTGACATCCAGGCCTTGAAGCTGTATCACTTCAAATATCTGCCTTTGTCCCCACATGGTGTTCTCCCTGTGTCTCGGCCTTCTTAAAATGACACAAATTATACTGTATTAGGGCCCATCTTAATGACTTCATCTTTTTTTTTTAAGATTTTATTTATTTATTTGACAGACGGAGATCACAAGTAGGCAGAGAGGCAGGCAGAGAGAGAGGAGGAAGCAGGCTCCCTGCTGAGCAGAGAGCCTGATGTGGGACTCGATCCCAGGACCCTGAGATCATGACCTGAGCCCAAGGCAGAGGCTTTAACCCACTGAGCCACCCAGGCGCCCCTTAATGACTTCATCTTAACTTGATTTTATTTGCAAATTCCTCATTTTCAAACCGTGTCACATTCACAGGTTTAGGGTTCAGGAATTGGACATATTATTTGGAGAGGATACAAATTCAACCCATGCCTGACCTTCAGCTTCCCCTCTGTTATAGACAGATTCACTTGCAAGTAAGCACACAGGCACCCATGGCCAAGCCTTGCCTGCTGCAGAGGTGATGTCCAGACTATGGACTTGACCAGGAGGTCTGAGAGTGACTTCTGAATCTGGGTTAACTAGCCATCTGATCTTGAGCAGGCCCCATATTAATCCCAGTATTAAGCAGACAAGGAAACTGAAGCTTTGAGAGTTTATCTAGCTGACTAAGCTCATGAGGAAGTTATGAGGATGGGATGAAACACACTCTGAAAATAAATTGTAAAACCTGGAATACTGTTCAAATGTGGGGGGAGATCCTCATTATCCAGGTTGCTGTAGCCTCTATGGTGATATGTGGGGTCATACTTAAGAAGGGAGGACCAGGAATGTTGGGACTTGCTGTGTGACAGATTAACCTTCACCATTTTCCAGTTTCTTCCAGAATCCAGAGGCTTTCCACAAAATTCCAGGAAAGTTTTTCCTAAAGCCCTCTTTTCCTTAATCAGTATTCCTGGCTGGATTTCTAGAAAGATTCCAACTTCATGTCATGGTGCATGGACATGGAAACAAGAAGGGCTTTTGGGTCTATCTCTGAGAGAGCTACCAAAGTCAGAATGAGGTGGTATTTCAAGCTCCAATCCTAGAATTTTGGGGGTTGTTCAGAGTTCAACACCGTGGACTAGAAATCAATCCCTCTTGTCTACCCTCACCTGCCATTCTCCATTGCACTTGTCACTCTGCAACTAGATATATCTTTCTCAAATGCAAATCTGATTATGTAACATAATGCTGAAAAGTCATTGATGGATCCCTATGACTGACTGGCTAAAATATGCGATCTTTGTTCATGAGATGTGGGCCTTCTACAGTGTGGCCTCTCTCTGCCCTTGAGGCACATCTCTCCCCATGGACCTCCAGCTTATTCATGATGATCTCTTTGCAGTCCTTTGGCTATGCCAAGTTCTCTCCGCACTCTTTTCCATTTTATATTCTCATCTTTCAGTTAGAGAAAAATAAACTAAACATAGTAATTAATGCTTGATATTTTACCAGATATTTTAACCAGGGATGGACCATGGTTCCATTTAGCCTGGAGAGTTTGTGAATTTAAAGGTTATCTTTTGATTGTTGGTCACTTTCAATCCCCCTCTCCCTATTCTGTCTCCACATGAAGGAGATGTTACACACTCTGAGGTCCCAGGGATCCTTCTACTTTCTGTGGCTGTTGATGTGCTGTTGTTTTTGTCAGATATCTGTCAGATTAGAGCCCAAATTATGTGGAACAGGGAGAATGAATAGTGCATACCCCTGTGTGAACACCCACACAACTATAACAAATCATCTTAAGTGACAGCAGCAGCACCAATCTGAATTTTCCTTGCCCATGGAGGGGGCTTCAGCCTCATGGTCCCGCCCTTCCTCCCTTCCTCTCTCTATTACTGCATCTCATTGTCATTCTTCCCGCCACCGCCCCTCTTCAGCCCTCACCATGTCACAGCTGGACTACTCACTGAAAATCTCCTCCATGCCCTCCCAGAATAATCTGAAATGACCTCTGCTTTAGGGCAGTACTTTTCCCTCCACCTCTCAAGCACTTGGGTTCTTTGGAAACCCTTGTTTCTTTTGCAACTTTCCCACAAATACCAAATCCAAGTTAAAACAACAAACACAAATCAGAAAACACTATAAAAAGGGGCAAATAGGCACTCTATCTCTCTATCCTATACCTTTACCCACAATCTTAAGAATCCAAGTAGCTACTGTAATGCTCCCTCCCCCATCATTTCCCTCCCTTCAAAAAAGAATTACCTGTTTGGGTCCCAGTTCCAGGCCTTTGCCTTTCCCCCGATAAAACTCCAAATACCCAAATCTTTCTACCACAGTCCATGCCTGTCTATACCCTCTAGTAAACAGATGGGGGCAAATAGCTTTGATTTACACATTTACAAAACACACACTGAAGACATTTCTACACCTGTCCTTTAGATCAATCTGAATTAACAAGGCATGAACAAGTAGACTAACCTCACCCAGGGTAGAACAGGCAAGAGATAACCAGGATGTCATAATCCTAAACTTTTGATGAGTGGATTGCCCTCTGGATTCTCATTCTCTTATATTTTGATGTGAAGCCTTCAGCTGTGACTCAGTCTGGGTGAGGGTGGGGTGCCCAGGGAGAAAGACACCAAGCAAATCTGTCACCAAGGGAGTGCCACAAAGTAACACAAACCTGTCTTCTTGATAGCTTGCACCCTGAGAAATTCAATTATCACTCTCAGACACACAGCCCAGAGATGCTCACAGGTCTCCAATAAGGTGTCAACAATAAGGAAAAGAAAAAGGAAATAAAGAAATTAAAAAAAAAAAAAACCTCCTAACCCTGCAGGATATTTGTTTGATAGACACAAACTGAAAACTTGAGATATCTCTATGAATTGAACAAAACAAAAAAGTATCCCACCCCTCAAAAATCCAAATGTGTGCACTTTAGTTTTGTAGAATAAGATGGAAGATTAAAGCATAGAATCGAGATTTTGGCATTGTTAAGTTCTACTAATGACATAACTGATTTGAGCTGAGTTTTTTTAACCTCTCAGAGCCTTTGTTTCATCCCTATATGTAACCCTAATCCATACACAGAGACCCATGTGATTCAGTCTGAGAAGTGTCAGATTTAAGAAAAGACATTCCCGGGCACCTGGGTGGCTCAGTCCCTAAGTGTCTGCCTTTGTCTCAGGTTATGAACCCAAGGTCTTGGTATTGAGCCCCACATCAGGCTCTCTGCTCTACAGCAGGAAGCCTGCTTCTCCCACTTCCACTTCCCCTGCTTGTGTTCCTTCTCTCGTTGTGTCTCCCTCTATCAAATAAAATCTTTTTTAAAAAAAGAGAGAGGGGGGCGCCTGGGTGGCTCAGTGGGTTAAGCCGCTGCCTTCGGCTCAGGTCATGATCTCAGGGTCCTGGGATCGGTTGAGTCCCATATTGGGCTCTCTGCTCAGCAGGAAGCCTGCTTCCCCCTCTCTCTCTGCCTGCCTCTCTGTCTACTGTGATCTCTGTCAAGTAAATAAATAAAATCTTTTTAAAAAAAGAGAGAGGGACTTTCCCAAATTACAAGTAATAAAGATGGAATTCCTTTATTATTCATCACTCTCTGAAGATATTAAAGGGAGTGGAATACATGGTTCTCAGAAATACTTGCTCAAATTCTCTTTCCTCTCCAGCACTTTCCCATCATGGCTGCTCTGGCTCTGGTCTCTGGGAAGGTAAAACTTTTTTCCTTTCTCTCACTCCCTATTCACATAGCTTTCTGTCATCCTCCCTTCCTATCCTCCAAGTACTATAGTATTTACACCAACTTACCTCTTCTTCCAGAAAACAACAACAACAACAAAAACCCCAACTTTCCTCTTGTTAGAGCACAGGAGGTGGAAATCAGACCAGAATTTGCAGGATTATTCCTGGTGAGGTTGGGGAAGGAATCAGTGTGTAAACAATCCTACATGATTGATTTTTGTTTTCTCCTTATATTATTTTTTGGAATTTTTAAAAATTTATTATTTATTAGGGAGAATGAATGAGAGAGAGAGCACGAGTAGTGGGGAGGGACAGAGGGAGAAGCAGACTCCCCACCAAGCAGGGAGTCTGATGCAGGACTGTATCCAGGAACTCCAGGATCATGACCCAAGGGCAGACCCTCAACCAACTGAACCACCCAGGCACCCCATCCTTGTATTATTAATGTTTGTCCCACAACTACAAGCATGATACTTCTGATCTCTCTTTACTTACCTCACACATTTGTGGTATAGATGAAATAAGATAATACATATTCCTTTGGAACTATAAATTAGCATCATCATATATAGTATTTTATTGTGAACCCATGTGAAAGGTTTTGGTGTGATTTCTCTTTCGTGATTATCCACAGAACAGTATAGGGAGAGGAAAAAACAATCTCTCCTTAAAATAACCGTGCAAATGATCACAGCTCTGAGACTGTTAAGTGTATCTCTCTATTGTGAAATATGTCTTTATTTCGTTTGTCTTATTCAGTACTCCTAAGGATAAGGTTTTGGTTTTGTAATATCATGTATCTGTCAGTGGAAATCCTCCACTGATTAATTAACAAATTCATTAAACCAAAAATATTTATTAATGAATTCATGATTTTATCCCTTAAAAAAAATCCTACCATGAGTCAGATTCTGGCTATTAAATAAATCTTAGCCCTTTCCCTCAAACAGCTCACAATCTAGTGGGCAAGATGAAAATGAGAGCAGATATTTTAAGTCATTGATTCCTGAGGGGGCAAAGTCCAAGGAAAGTGACAGGGACTGAGAGCCCAGTTTACTGATGAAGCCACTGGGACAGCTGATGCCTAACCTAGCTCCTAGTTCTTCTTCAGGTTAACCCAGAGAGAGCCCAGCCACGTGGTGCACGATGTTGTCCAGCCATGCTTTGGCTATGTGCATTCCCCGCTCCCTTTCCCACATCCTACAAAAAGGTGAAAAATACAGGTCATGCTCTCAGCTTCCCTTGCAGTTAGCAGTGTCCATGGAGCCCAGTCCTAGAACATGGGGAAGTCTTTGAAGAGCTTTGGGAAAAATTTTCTTCCCTGATAATAAGAAATAGAAGCAGAAAAGGGGAGGGGAGGGATAAAAAGCTTTTGTACAGCAAAGGAAATAAATCAGCAAAATGAAAAGTCAGCCTATGAGATGGAAGAAAATATTTGCAAATCCTGTATCAGCTAAGGGGTTAATATAACAAATACATAAGGAACTCTTACAACTCAATAGCAAAACAATCACATATAACACAATTAAAAAGAGACAGAGGAACTGAATAGGCACTTCTCCTAAAGAAGACATATAAATGGACAAACAAGTATATGAAAAGATGATCAATATCACTCATCATCAGGGAAATGCAAATGAAAACCAGAATAAGATACCACCTCATACCTATTAGGTGGCCATTGTTAAATAAAACAAAACACAACACACACACACACACACACACAAGATAACAAGTGTTGGCAAGAATATGGAGAAAATGGAACCCTATACGCTGTTGATGGAAACGTAGTGGTGTGGTCACTCTGGAAAACATTATGGAAGTTTTTCAAAAAACAAACACAGAAGCACCACATAACCCAGTATCTCACTTTTGGGTATATATTGAAAAAAACTGAAGTCAGGATTGCAAAGCATTAACAATAGCCAAGATATGGAGCCATCTAAACGTCCATCAGTGGATGAATGGATAAAGAAATTGTGTTATATACATCTGATAAAATATTATTCAACTTGGAAAAAGAAGGAAATCCTGCCACACATGACAACATAGATGAACCTGAAGGACGTATGCCACGTGAAATAAGCCAGTTCCAAAAGGACAAATACTGCAGGATCCCAAATACATGAAGAACGTAAAATAGTCAAACTCACAGAAGCAGAGAGTAGAACAGTGGTTACCAGGGACTGGGGAAAAGGGAATGGGGAAATGTTCAAAGAATATAAAGTTTCAGTTATGCTAGATGAGTGAGTTCTAGAGATCTGCTGTACAACATAATGCCTACAGTTGACAATATTATATTGTACACTAAAAACATGATTAAGAGTATAGGTCTCATGTATAGTGTTCAACAGAAGAAAAGAAGAAGGAGGAGGAGGAGGAGGAAGAAAAGGTGGAGGAGGGGGAAGGGATGGGGAAACAATACACTCAGAGCACAAGCACTGGAATATTATTCAGCCATAAAAATGAGGAAGTCCTGCCATGTATGAAAACAGTGAAATAGGTCAGACAGAGAAAGGCAAATACTGTATGAGCTCACTTATATGTGAAATCTAAAAAAAAAAAAACAAAAAACAAAAAACAAAAAACAAAAAACCTCATAAAGAGATCAGATCTGTGGTTCCCAGAGGTGGGGGGAGGGGTGGAGGAACTAGGGGAAGGTATCAAAAGGTACAAACTTCCAGTTAGAAGATAAAGAAGTACTGGAGTATGAAGTACAACATGATGACTGCAGCTAACACTGCTGGATAATATCGAAAACTGTTAAGAGAGCAAATCCTAAGAGTTCTCATCACAAGAAAAAAATAAAGTCAGCAATGCATGTTGGATACAGCCCACAAGCCTCCATTCTGAAACTGCATTGAATGTGTGCATTGAATGTGTGCAGCATTGGGAATAATTTCAGATATCAGACCTGAAGCCTAAGGAACAAGGATGGAGAAAGCACCTGGAGCATGGAGTCAGGGGAACTTGAGCCCAAAGCAGGCAGCTGATGATGAGATGTCTGATCTCAGAAACGTCTCTTAGCTCATCTACACAGGAGGAGATAGAAGCCAATGAGCTCTCAGGCTTCTCCTGCCACAAGCTTGGACATTCTCAGGCCCTCTGTGGCTGACCTGATCAGTGGAATACAGACAGATGTGGCCTAACCCTAACATTGAGAAAACACATCTGACTGGCTCCTGAGATTCTCACATCTCATTTCCTGCCATGGTCTGGGGACCCTCTGTACCTCAGCAAAGCAGATCTTTATCTATGTTTTTCTCAGGGACATGGGGAGGAATGGCATGGCTTTGGGTCCAAGACATCATAAATAGCAGTTGTCTCACTTATTTTGTGTATGGAGGAAAGATCCCAGCACTGTTAGGTAACAATCACTCTGTTTATGTTCCACAGAGTACTGGCCAAATCCCAAACATGATAAAGTCTGCACCTGTGATTATCAACAAAACCAATGGTGGGAAAGAGCCACTCTCCCTATTAGCTAGTGCAGCACAGCTGCCCGGCAGCCACACATAACCTCTCAGCCTAGAGAGGTTGATAGCACCTACTGCCCTCTGATATCCCCTCCCGGATGACAGCTTGTAGTTTCAGATGCTGGGAGTCCCGAGATAATGTCCCAGGCTCATGAAAGTCTGAGCAGGACAAAGTCACAGAGAATATTCTGCTCTTCAGAATATTCTGCTCTTATATGAAACTAAGGTCATATAATTTATGGAGCTCACACAGCTAGGTAGAGACAAAGCCATGGCCAACTCATAGCAACTAGCCAGAATTCTCATAGCAACATAGCCAGAATCAAAATAAAAGAATAAACAGTAAAAAAAATAGGAGGACATATTCAGCCTCTAACACACATGAGATATAATAAATACATACCAGTAACCAGAAAAGTATCACTAAAATATGAACTTTTCAGAGTGAGTCTTTGCTGGAGAAACCATCATATGTGTAAGTCTTGATATGTGTGCTAAAAGTTCATTTGCAATGTCATGGCCATGATGTGTAACATGACATACTTAATCTTTGTTTGAATCCTAGTTCTAATTAATAAAAATCGCATTTAATCCATAGCACCTTGCATTGCCCCATCATTACCTTACTCACATTTAAAGCACCCATTTACAATGTCTGACTTTCTCCCTGGCCTAGAGGTTTCTTGAGCACAAGTAACTGTATTTATCTTGTTGTTCTATCCTCAGTGTAAGCCCAACAGCCAGTGTATGGTATGTGCTTCATAATTACATGTTAAATAAGTTAATATATACATACGTACATAAATACACAGTTCTAATGCCTCATCCAGAGCTCTGTGATGCTAGTTACACTTACTCCCTTAAGGAAGCATGCAATTAAGGATTCAAAAGGTGTTTTTCCCCCTATTCCTCACCTGTGTGACATTTGAATTATTTTTGAAAGCTGGGGCTCCAGATTTGCACATTACATCCTGACTTGCCACCCAATTCCAGGATTGGAAGAGATTTAGAGCCTCCCTTCCTCTGTTTAGACCCTCCCTTCACTGAATCATGATTACATTTAATTACATTCTTCATTTTAACATTTATTGGATGTCTACAATGTGTAAGGCAAGACAATCTTTTTTTCAATACCCAGATTAGGGTTAATGGTAGGTTCAGTGATTTTTTAGCCCCAAAGTGCCTATCATATAGGTGGGTGTTTAATGAATACTTACTACTCCTTTACCAGTTTGTTTCTTGGCAGCTGGTCTGTCCAGAAAGTCCAAAATTCATCCTCACTGATCCTGCTTAGGAATTTCAGTCAGTTTCCTGATCCAGGTCAGTAGGAATGGAGACTTGTCAGTAACGATTCATGTACCATATGGCTCTGTTAAGGAGGTCAAATCTTTTTCCCTCCAAATCATAAACCCCTGTAAGATAAAGAGGTCAGCTATCTTTTTACACATTTTACTGTCCTGTCTCTAAGATAATGAGTCTGTACCACAAAGTGGTCAGAGCTCCTTCTTCCCGATTCCTACTTCTGAACCTTCTTCTCCTAGTGGTCTTTTTCTCTAAGATGATGGTGATTCTAGGCTACATGGGACCCTGGGGATAAGTAGGTAAGGAGGGAACTAGTCACTGCACAACACTTCATGAAATCTTCTAATGGGATATCCATTGTTTAGACAGACTTGGAATATCATGGCAATGCCCCTTGTTAGGAATATTTATGCCCCCCCCAATTTATATGTTGAAGCCCTAACTCCCAGTGGAGTTATGGTATTTGGAGGTGTGGCCTTTGAGAGGGACTTGAGTTTAGATTAGGTCATGAGGAAGGGAACCTCATGATGGAAGCACCCTTATAAAGAGAAGAAGGGAGAGAGACTTTGCTCCCTCCAGGACTATTCCAAGGGAAGGCCATGTGAGGACACAGCAAAAATGTGGCCATCTATAAGCCAGAAAGCAGGCACCAAATCTTCCTGTGCCTTAATCTCAGACTTCCCAGCCTCCAAACCATGAGAAACAAATGCTGTTGTATAAACACCTTAGTTCATGGTATTTGGTTGTAGCACTCCATGTCCAAAAGAAAGCCTTTCTATCAGTCAGTTCCTTTCACAGGTGATACTCACCCTGGGCCACCCACCATACTACACAGCATACTCCAACATCCCTAATTACAGCACATGTAGAAAACTCATGTTAGTAGTGAAATGAACATGCATCAGAAAGTCCTCCACATAGAGCCACATATTTTCCTAAACTCCCCCTTTTCATTCAGTTTGACTGTTCCCTTTACCTTGAGTCAGAAATCAACAATGTGATGTTGGATCAACAATGTGAGGCTGAGGCATCTCAGCCTCAAATCAGGGATCTGTGAAACAGCTTCAATGCTGTCCTGGCATAATTACTGATATTGGCTTTCAACCCTGTCCCTCATCCTCAGTAGCAGGAGTGACAGAGCAAGGAAAATTAGAAAAGGAAGAGTCCAGTCCAGTTCGTGAGTTCCTATGTCTAGACAGGCTGACAAGTAAAAAGTGTTCCTCTTGGAGGTCCATGAACCTGGAAAATAATTTTAAAGACTGATACTGTTTTTCCCCCTGAACAGCCCGCATTACCTTCCCTGAGATCCCTGTCCCAGGTTAAGTGGCAAAGAGTACTTCCTCTTGGCACTCAGGCCTCTGCTCTGACAGAGGCCCTGCCTGCCTGGCCAGCCCAGGCTCCACTACTTCCCCTCAATGAGGTCCATTCAAAGCCAAGGGCTCCCTATGCATGGGAGATTTCCACATCAAGGCTGGCCTTTCAAGGGCCAGACCCTAACAGGGCAAGATCTAAGAAGGGCCGGGATACTCTATTCCTTGGTATTTCTCACTATGTTTCTTAGTAGTCTGTCCTATATTGTAAAATTCACAGAATTCAGAATCCCTTGATCTCTGGATTGTCAGGGACCTTAATATCCAGCTTCCAATGCTTCCTGCAAGATTCCACCTGCAGAAAGACATTCACTTCTGCCTCAAAACTTCTAGAAACTCTGTTTCTCATTCCCCATTTAGTAATCTCTGTTAAAATGGTCTTCATTTTATTTTCAATAGAATGCCTATGCTTCATAAGAATTGATTCTAATGGAGTTTTAGAATCATGGATACATAGAAAACCTACAATGGGAGTTTGGAGGAATCTAATTTAGCCTCTTCATTCTCCAGGGAGACCTTTCAATTCAGTGATATCCTGAATGACTACACAGGGAAAGTCAGGGATACAGACTGACTCAAACTCAAGCTTTCTGACCAGGTCCAAGAGAATAGATCACCATATCAGCAGTCCCTCTTTTTTCCTGGGATCAAATTCTGCCATAATAGCTACAGCCTTTTAGGACTTCAAGCTCGTTTGTGGGGCACCTGGGTGGCTCAATAAGTTAAGCATCTGCTTCTGGCTTAGGTCATGATCCCAAAGTCCTGGGACTGAGCCCCACACTGGGCTCCCAGTTCACCAGGGAGTCTGCTTATCCCTCTCCCTCCACCCCTCTCCCTGCTCATGCTCATTCTCTCTCTCTATCACTCCATCTCAAATAAATAACTAAAATCTTTTTTTAAAGTTTCTTCTTGTGGAATATATGACTTTAGTTGGTTCCTAATTATTATTCTGGTTAAATGTCAGGTATTCTCCAAACAGAGCAAAAAGCTGCAATAGAAGATCCAAGATAGGCATCAGGAAGTAGAGTGGATAAAGAAGAAAGAGAAAATTTGAAGGATAAATCTCAATGTGCCCCTGTGCAAGGTCCTACTGGTGGAGAACAGTACCTGCTGGTCTTCCTCTAGTCTGTAGCTCTGGATCCAGTTGGGAGCAGGGTGGAAGGAATGAGGGACAAGAGAGGCCAGTCAAGATCCAGATGGAAAATCAACTGGAAATAGCACCCCTCAATCTGTGTAGGATTCTTTAGTTAATAAGATATCTTTCCACCCATTTGCACATTTGATCTTCACAATTCATGACAACATAGACTATAATCATCCTCATGATATAAAGGAACTAAAGCTTACGGACATTAAACATGACTTGATCAAGTTTAGAGAACAAGTCTTTGGCAGGACAGACTAGAACCAAGACATCCAGACTCCTATTCCACTGACGTTCGCTCTGACAAACTACCTGGAGGAATCCCTGAACTGTGTGATAAAAATAGCCAATATTGACTGAGCACTTATTATGTGCCATGCATGCTTCTGAGTGCTTTATTGATTTTGTAGATAAGGAAGCTTAAGCACAGAGATGTTGTGTAACTTATCCAAGGATACACCAGAAAATACCAAGTCAGATTTCAAACCCATGCAGTCCAAACAAGTGCAATGTGCTGCCTCTCTGTGTGTGCCCCTAAACCAGCAGCCCAGGGCTTCAAGGACTGCGTCCTAAAAATCTCATGCTGAGTTCAGATTTTGACCCATGAGATCATTTCTAACAATATGCCTTGTTTGTATCTCTCTTTTTTTTTAAGATTTTATTTATTTATTTACTTGACAGACAAGAGATCACAAGTAGGCAGAGAGGCAGGCAGAGAGAGAGAGGGGGAAGCAGGCTCCCTGATGAACAGAGATGCACCATCTTAGAAGGCACTTAGGTCTCAGTTGCATCTATAGATGCAAATAATAAATCTGAAAGATTAAAAAAAATATTTTTTCCTCTCCTCTCTTTTTCCCTTCTTTTTCTCTCCTTCCCATCAGAGTATAAGGAGCAAGACTTCCAAGCCAAGTTCAGGAAGGAATAAACAAAGGAACAGCCTGAATGATTTGGTCTGCTCCTCTCAATGCCCTCTAGATTCATCCAAATCCACATGCATGGTTTCAGGATTAAGCTGGAGACCCTGGAAAAGTCCAGAGATCAGACGGCCCATTGGCTCCTGCTCCAATCTGTCACCCATGGGCCAATACCTACCAGATTCATTTCACACAAACCTCCTCTAGAGTGAATAGCTGCCCCCCCCTCAATGAGCCATCAGTGGGAGAGTCTAAGACCCACATGTTTGTGTCCAAGCTCATCCTCTTTCTCTTCAATGGGGCTTCACCCTGCACTCCAGACATCTGGTGAGGCCAGTGCCATTTGGGCCAACACAGGCCTTTCAGATTCCAAAGTGTAAAAACTCAGCTCTTAGTCATGAATCAGTTTGCAAAATGGAGAAGAGGTCAAAGGCACACTTATCAATTATGTGTTCAGAACTCACATCTGTCCTTCCCTCTACGTCTCACCTCCTTCAGAATTTTTTGCCTCTTCTTTACCTTGGCTCTCTGTCTTGTTTTATTGCTTACAGTCTCTCTTTTCCCACTCCTAATAACCACTTTCAAAGTGATCATCCTACAGTTCAGTTCCAGGTGTGTCATTCTGATGCTCTGTACTCTTCTGTGGCTCCCCACTGCCTACCATCTTAAGTCTTAATAAATCCTTAACATGGATTTCCTTCCATGAGGTCTTTCATAATTCGACCACACCTTGCATTTTCAGAATGTGAACCAAACTTGTTGCTTTTCTTAGAGGGGGTTAGTAACCACTGAGGGCATTTTCAGACTCTGCAAATAAGTTAGAGCAGAAAGTGACCTGGATCCCTGTTTCAATTACCTAACTACCTACCCTTCATCTCCTGCACCTCAAGTTTTCCGTTCATTCAGTGAAGACTTCAGGTCAGATGGACTCTAGAGTCCCTTCTCATTCTGAAATTCTAAAGGAATGGAGGGAACATAAACCTAGATCTGGATCCTAAGTGTGACAGGAAGACTTATCAAGGGTAAATGACTTAGAAAGAATCCCACAGAACAGGACTCAAGTATGGGGGAACTGGAGCCAGAAGGGAAGACCTTGGAATACTTCAAAGTTGAAGGTCCTGCCTCAGTACCTTGGTGACACACTGGAGTCCCCTAGTATTTGATTAACCTCTGGATGAAGCCTGGGTCCTACTCCAGAGATTCTGATTTACTTAGTCTGGAGTGTTACCTAGACATTGGGATTTTTAATAGCTCTGTGGATGATCCTGATATGTCATGGAGTTTAAGAACTCAATTCTAAGTGAAGGGCAGGCCCACAACCAGGGGGGTTGACACTAACTTTATCAAAGGGAGATGTTGTCCACATCACAGTTCAGACTGAGACAACCTATAAGGAGGTGGACATGAACCTCCTCCAGTAGCTAACCAGTATTTGCCTCACCTCCTACGCCAACTACACCAGGCTGGCTTAGAAAAAAAACCCGGTGACAGGACTCTGTCTACCATTACTGCCAAATCATGAATGCCATTCCTTCCAGCTCTCTGTGCCCAGATCTGCATAGAGCTGTTGGCCCCACCTGAGGTGTGAAGGCTGACACTATCAAATATGATCCCAGGAATTGTATCCTCTCAACTCACCCCAAAGCCTATGACTTTTAGCTTTGCTAGCAACCATGTGGGGGAGAGGACTAAGAGGTCTCTCAGGCTGGGTGACATTTTCTTCCTACACTGTCCTCAGTGAAACGCTGTGGGGTGGTGGAGGAGCCAGAAGACTGGTCTCTGCAATGCTCTAGGAGATCTGGTGATCAGAGCCTATCCTTCCAGACACACTGAGCTATGCCTTTTCCCAGCCAAGAGTAAAAACTTCTAGCTGGCCTTTGGAACTGAATGTGAGTGCAGAGCCTGCCAACTGGTACTGGTCAGAGGGTGGCAGCCAACCCAGAGACAGGAGCCAAATGCATGCATTTTCACTGCGTGGCAAAAGTTTCATTTTAAAACCTTTGGAAAGAGATTACCAAATATTTGAAAAAAATAATAAAGTGGTGATAATAGCAACCTAGCACAAATTCCTATTCCTTATTAGTCTTTGTAACTTTTGAGTAGGCTCTTTGCCATTTTGCACCTTTACTGGGGGTAGACAAGATGTATCTGTCATTTACATTCCACACATACTGCCCATTCTTTCCCACTCCAAGTTATATGTCCTCAGGTGTATAGACTACCACTTACCTCATGCTTGCTGGAGTGGTACTCCTTATGAGGAGTACCCATAGGAGAACAGAGGGACAGAGCAGGGTTCTACTGGGATATTTAATGTCATAGATGACTATATTCCTCTGTTAAAGACCGCAATTCCTATAAAGCTATCTTTCTTCTGTCTTCCAGTAAATACTCCTTTTTTCTGTTTCTTCAAGTCTCCTGGGTATGACTAGCCTGGAGGATATCATACCGATCCTTGCCACCTTTTAAGAATCATGCGGAGGCCTCTGTAAATGGCCCCTTTCTTAAACTCTTCCTGTATTATTATACTCTCTTACTTGGACCGTGAATGATATAAGGAAAGTGTATGTGTGTTTGTGTGTGTTTGTCTATATGTGCATGTGTGTGCATTTGTGTATGTGTGTGCATGCATCCATGTGTGTGTGTCTGAGTGCATGTGTGTACACTCATGTGTATATGATGGTTAGGGAACACAAGCTTCCTTAGGTATAAATGAGCTCTCTAAGACAATTCTCTGGCTAAGGAAAAGCAGCCAGTCCCAGCACTGTGCTGTGTCCCTCCTGCCTGACCCTCCTCAATGACTTACATGACCACCAAGATGCTGTCCTCCAGGGCTCCTCTTATTAAATCTCTGTCCCAAGTAAGGACAGAAGCTCCTTTCTTCATTTCCCCGGACTATATTTAAGACAGAATGACAATATCTACCATTGCTATACATTAATTCACAGAAACACAAAAATGTCCTTCTAGCATGCTGTTTTCTGGTCTGGTTTCTCCAAGGAGAAGATAATATGCCAAGACAAGATCAAACATGCAAGGATTTGATGAGGTGAAATGCATCTGTGAGACGAAATCAGGAAGGATGTGGAGAAGGCTGGGAGCACCTTTAGCCTATAAAGCAAATCTAATCCTGCATGAAGGAGAAAGGGAGGGAGTGTTGGGTTGAATGTCCTGAGGCTGCTCAGAAGTCTAAAGAAGGTTTGGCAAAGCCACCTGGGAATTGCTGAGCCAAAATGAGCTGACAAAGCAGTCTAGTGACTCCTGGAAATTGATCTGCCTTAATATCCCCAGTGCACTCAATCATTAGTAGGGAGCAGCCTATGGAAAGTGTGGCCTTGGAGCAAACACAATGATGGATTTTAGAGCGCAGCACTTGAGGCCCTCAGTCAATCAAGCTCCGAGTAGTAGGAGGTCTGCAAGGCTCAGTCTCATAGCCACCAGAACTGCATCTCATTATCATGGAGAAGGTTATTTTTATGCTGTCACAGGCCTGCTACTTTATCATACCAAACCATGCTATATAATTCTAAAAGATTCAGAACATACTGTTGGAGTCAATTTTCCTGCCATCCTGATTTCCCCTGAGCTATACTGGCAAAAGGGCAGACTTTATGACAACCCAAGTCCTTATGTTAGCAGTGTATTAATAGATAATACCACCTCCAGTAAAAAAAAAAAAACAAAAACCTAAAGTTCAGAGAACTGGAGCATTCATTTACTTCGTGTCCCTTCCCTTTATTAAAATACATGAATTGCCTATTATATTCTTAACACTGTGCCAGTTACTATGGCTAGCACAATAAATAAGAAATTGTTTCTGTCTCTAAGGATCTTGTTGCCTAAGAGAATGATGGAAAGACAGATTTATACAGATTTATACACGTGTAGTAAAGTGTTACAGGATTGTAATGTCCACATAGGCAATGGGGGCTTTGGGCAAGAAAGGGGCAGGGTCAAGCCTACCAGTGAGAATAGGCAAGCCCTCAGAGAGAAGCTGAACAATATGCCAAGTCCTTGAGGGTCTACCAGACACTGTGGGACAGAATCACCTGGCAGAGAGCCATGAAGACAAGCATCAGTGTGAGAATCAGTTTGGCCTATTGAGTGATGTGTAGCAGTTTGGGATGATAGGAACATGGTAAATAGGTGGGGAATAGGAAATCCTAGAAAGATTGGAGAAAGGTGAAGTTAAAGACAAGATAGGGACTATGTGGAGAAAATCTAAGTAAGGGGTTTGAAATATATCCACGGGGCCCTAGGTTGTAAGCTGAGAAATAGTGTAATTAGATTTGCACTTAAGAAAGATTCTTCTGGGGGGCTCAGTTGGTTAATTGTCTTACTCTTGATTTTGGCTCAGGTCATGATCTCGGGGTCATGAGATTGAGTCTTGAGTCAATCTCCATGCTCAGTACAGAGTCTGCTTGGGATTCTCTCTCCCTCTCTCTCTGTCCTTTCCCACTGCATGCTCTCGCTCTTGCTCTCTCTCTCAAATAAAAAAATAAATCCAAGAAATAAAGGGAAGAAGGAAGGAAGGAAGGGAGGAAGGAAGGAAGGAAGGAAGGAGAGAGAGAGAAAGAGAGAAAGAGAGAAAGAGAGAAAGAGAGAAAGAGAGAAAGAGAGAAAGAAAGAAAGAAAGAAAGAAAGAAAGAAAGAAAGAAAGAAAGAAAGAAAGAAAGAAAGAAAGGGAGAGAAATGAATTCTGGCCACAAGATAGGGAAGGAATTGAGGGGATAGCACTGGAGACAGGGAAGCCAGAATAGTGGCATCCATGACAAGTCAGCAAGAGATAAGGCCCTAGAAAACCAAAGTAAAAGCAGCAGCTCTGGAGAAGAAGGGACATGGTCAAGAAGCAGTAGGGAGGGGCATGTGGGTGGCTCAGTCGGTTGGGCGTCTGACTCTTGATTTCAGCTCAGGTCATGATCTCAGGGTAGTGAGTATTAAGCCAACCCCACGTCAAGCTCCAAGCTAGGCATGGAGTCTGCTTAAGATTTTCTCTCTCTCCCTCTGGCCCTACTCCTGGTCACACACACACACACACACACACTCTCTCTCTCTCTCTCTCTAATAAGTAAATAAATCTTTAAAAAGAAAAGACAGCAGTATTGACCATACCCTGTGTGATGGGATTTGAGGAGAAGGGAGGTGAGGAGGAAATGAGAGTGGTAGAAGTGATGCCCTGGGGGCTATTTTTTTTTTAAAGAAGGAAGATACTGCATTAATTGTGGCAGCCAGAATTCTCAGAGGGTCCTTCTCCCCCTGGTATAGACACACTGGAAGGGACTTGAGATCTGTGAATATGATGGAGTTTCACTCCTGTGATTAGGTTACATTATATGGCAAAGGTGATGGACATTCACAGATACAATAAAGACTCTTAAATCAGCTGGTTTTGAGTTAATGAGATGGAAGATTATGCTGGGTGGGCCTGACCTATGCAGATGAACTATTTTTTAAAATGTCTGTAAGTTACAGTTACAGATGCTTTCTTTTGCAGGCCTTGAAGAAGCAAGGCACTATGAATCTGACAGCTGCAAGGAAATGAATTCTGCCAACACCCATGTGAACTTGGAAAAGGACTCTGAGTCTCAGATAAGAACCCAGCCCTGACCAAAAATCTTGATTGTAGCCTTATAAAACCCCAAGAAAAGGACCCAGTTATGCTGTGCCTGGCCTACTGATCCATGAACTGTGAGATGATAAATAATGGGTATTCATTTAAGCTTCTCCATTTGGTGTAATTTTTCACACAGCAACAGAAAGTCTGTACGCTAATAATCATCAGAATCAAAATAATCTTACTGTGATATCTTTTATGTTTTCTACGATTTTATGAGCAGAAAACATTTTCCAGAGGTCACTTTAAAATTAATTTTAGGGGCGCCTGGGTGGCTCAGTGGGTTAAAGCCTCTGCCTTTGGCTCGGGTCATGATCCCGGGGTCCTGGGATCGAGCCCCACATCGGGCTCTCTGCTCAGCGGGGAGCCTGCTTCCTCCTCTCTCTCTGCCTGCCTCTCTGCCTACTTGTGAGCTCTATCTGTCAAAAAAATAAATAAAATCTTTAAAAAAAAAAAAGGTTCTTGACCTATTAAAAAAATTAATTTTAAATATTCTGTTAATTAAGGTTCCACATGAAAAACTCTAGTTCTCCTTTAATCTATTGCTTTTAATTTATCAATCTTATAATTCTGATTTTGGAGCTAGTGAGTTTGACTATCACTTTGTAAGGAGTTTTGATGAATGTCTAGTCCCAGTTACAAACTTATTAAGGAAAACATTCTGCTCTGCATTGATAAATTTAATATGTTTGCATTTACTTAAAAAAACTTGGATAAATTTTCTCAATTACTTAAATGATGCTTATGAATCTAATACACCGAGCTTCAAAAAGTAGTAATGCTCATCTCCCCATGTCCTCCGTGTTATTTGTTATGCTCCGCAAATAAGATGGAGAGGAGAAGGGAGTTGAGGGAAATTGGGGGGAAGATGAACCATGAGAGACTATGGACTCTGAAAAATAACTTGAGGGTTTTGAAGGGGCAGGGGGTGGGAGGTTGGGGGAGCCAGGTTGTGGGTATTATGGAGGGCACGCATTGTATGGAGCACTGGGTGTGGTGTAAAACTATGAATTCTGTTACGCTGAAAAGAAATGAAATTTTTAAAAAAAGTAGTAATGCTCAAGTTTTCTTAATTATCCAAATATAAACTAAGATTTCAACCTAAACTTACATCTAAATTAATCATTTGGTTACTTATTATAAATTGGAGTTACAAGATTGATCTGTGATCCTAATATGTTTTTTAAACACAATAAGACCATAAAATACCAAAAATGCACAGATATCTAAATATTAAAATATCAATGATAAGAACTTACTATCAAAAATTACTATCTAAAATATCTCAGATCTTTTTGAGTTAAAACATTCTTATATGTGAGAGAAAGAAATAACATCATCACAGTTTTGGAGAGGGTTTCTTCTCGGATGGTTGAGCACTGTGGCTAGTAACATTGGCCAGAATGGAAGGTCTGGAGGTGCTGATATCCAGAGAGGTCTCTCATGGCCCCTTCTTCCAAGAGGAGCCCTTTTTACTCAGCCCAAATCTTGGGCTCCAGAAATTAGAGAAAGGCATTCTGACACCATCTGTATCCCAGTTTTGAGTCATGTCATTACCTAATTCTTCCATCTACACACAGATGAAAGTCTGCTATCCCAGCCCTAGAATCACCTATGGCAGAGAATGGAGCTTGGACAAGGGGTGTGACCAGCCCTTGAGGTTCCCAGGGGGAAGGAAGGGGCCATAGAGCAAAAGGGGAGCGTTAAATCAAAGGAGACTTGGTCTGGAAAAGTACATAGATAGCTGGACTGCTCTGTTTTCCTTTCTACAGTTGGAAATGTAGGGGAAGCTGTATGTATTATTTTAGACTTGCTAATAGGGCAGGTCTCATGGTTGAATTCTCAGCCAACCAGTCAGCCTCACTCTGAGAAATATTTCCCTCCCCCACCCCCACTCCCTTTCCTTTTTTCCATGCGATAGGCGCCAAGTTGGTACAGACACGTTGGGTGGCAATATCCATTTGCTCTCTGCTTCTCCCACTGGCAAATATTTTAGGTTTCCCAGGAGCCAAGTGAGCTCTGGGTAACCTCAGAGATGTGACTTCTTCTCGGAAAATGATTTCTGGTCTTCAAGTATGTGTGCTCACAGTCTTGCCTGAACAAGTGTCTGTCTCTGCCCTTCCCCCCTTCTCCTCACCCTTCATTTCAGCCTCTCTTACATTGTCTTCTTTCATCCATCCCCTCCCTTTTTCCTTCCCTTTGTTCTATTCTTCCACACCAGAGTATGCATACTTATGGATTCCACTTTTAAGAACAATGGTGAAGATGTGGGATAAATGTGCATTAGTGCCAATAAAAATAGTTCAGCTCTTGAGCCTTTACTACACCCCAGGTACAGTGATAAGCACTACATGGGAATGACCATTTGATCTCCAAAGCAGTCTTCCTGATAGACTGATACATGTTGTTTCCATATTCCATGTGTGAAAATGGCAGGACATAAGTAATTTCCCCAGAGATAGCAAGTGCAGTTGAGTTATGTCCCCAGGAGGACCGACTCTAGGATCACACGCTGAATCACTCTGCCTCGGGAACCCAGGGACAATGACCATTTGACTAGAGGATTAGTATTAGTATTATTAGTATTCTTCCCCTGACATCCTTGACCCAGGAAGCCAGGGTCTAGCCAGGTGCCCACTTCATTCTGCCTCACCTGGAGCTTCCGAAGAGACCATACCCACTAATAGAAAATGTAGCCATTGTTTTACTTTAAGGAGAGTGTTTATTAATCTACCCTAAAGGATCAGAGTTCCTTGTTATTTATGCTTGCTGATGTGTATTAGGAGCCAAGCAAACTGCTCTAGTCCTGGGTGGAGAGAAGTCATCAGAAATGTGAACAGCTAGGGTGATAGGGCATGTTGGGTGAATCTGGTGAGATTCCAGGAGTCTTGCCAGCTGGGTGGGGGTACATAGTCTACAGAGCTATAGTCTCTGTCTCTAGAAAGTATTTGTTAATCATCTGTGTATCCTAGGTCTGGTGTATGGTCACCAATGGTACATATATGCACTCCCTCTCATGCTGCCTACAGCTTAACCATGCCATTGGCTTTGGCCAAGAGATACCATCAAATATGACATGGCAGAGACATGGTAAAACCTTGCACAAGTTAGATTTCCCTGTAAACTCAGCCAACAGATAAAGAAGCCCAAGCTTTCCTGCTGGAGAAAGAGGTCACATGGAGAACTGGACAACCCAGCCAACAGCCAGAACCAAGGCCCCAGACATGTAATTGGAGCCATTTTGGATCTTCCAGCCCCAAGTGTTCTGTCCCAGGGGATACCATGTGGCATGGAGATAAGCCATTCCACTGACCCCCACCCAGATTCCTGACCCACAGAATAATGTGCATTAAAGCAGTTGTTTTAAGTCACTAAGTTACAGAGTGATTTGTTTTGCAGTAATAAATAACTGATACAAGATCCTCGTAAGGTGAGCACTGAATGATTGATCATTAGGTATTTTCCTACCAATTTCCCA
The DNA here is from genome assembly GCA_004024625.1 of Mellivora capensis. Lineage (NCBI taxonomy): Eukaryota > Metazoa > Chordata > Mammalia > Carnivora > Mustelidae > Mellivora > Mellivora capensis. Next base: position 11,474 of record PISX010018735.1, on the reverse strand, counting down.
GCCTATCCAAGGACATTTCTGAGCATCATCCCTTGTGTGGCACTCTCTTCCGGGGAAGGATATGAGGGTTCATGAAATGAAAAGCAAAATAAAAAGGAGCTTCTCAGTAACTCATGGTATCCCTTGCCTCTTCCAACCAATTCATAATATCAGCATATGCATTATAAACAAAAGAGTTCAAATCAATTTTTTTAAGTGGTCCCTTTTCACTTCCAGAAGCTCTGAGCTGACAGAAAGCATGGAGAGCTGCCTGGGGCTGTTCTAAGGGTCTTTAGGCCCTGCAGGGAAGAAGCAATCATATCCCACTACACTAACCCCACTGGAGAACCTCACAAACATCAGAAAGAGGTGTAGAACAGTGGGAAAGGAGCATCCAATGGGTAAAAGATCCCTTGGTTTGGAAATCCTTCTGATGAAAGTCTGAGATCTACTCATGGTTTGGTTGGGACCTTGACATTCAGGGAGGCAGTGGATTGCTGTTGGAGGAGAAGGGAATTCAATTAATAGGATATTATGGGTGGCTCAGTTGGTTAAGCATCTGCCTTTGGCTCAGGTCATGATCTTGGGTTCCTGGGATAGAGACTAGGTTGGGCTCCCTGCTCATTGGGGAACCTGCTTCTCCCTCTCCCTCTGCTCTCCTCCCCCAGCTCATTTTCTCTCTCTCTCTCTCTCAAATAGATAAATACAATCTTAAAAAATAATAAATAAATGCATAAATAAAAGGACCATATGGGAGAGGCTCAAGTACTCAGCAGGTAACAATTCCTGGCCAGTGGATACAGTAAATTTTCCCTTATCCCTGACTGAACAGTTCAGGCCAGGAGCCCCATCTGAATCAGCTGTGAGGCCTAGTACTCATCACAGGCCTGGCACAGTGACATCAGGCAAACATCTTCCTCCTCGCCTCTTCTTCCTGGGCTGTGAAATCAGGGGGCTGAACATGCTGGTCTCCAGTATGAACACACTGATGCCAGCTTGCCCAGTCCTTCACAGAGGAAGGTACAGCTTGGGTTTTCTTTTATTTGTCCTGCTGCCAAAGGCCTGCGTTCTCTCTCAGCACACTCACAGGTCAAATGGGAAAGTTGGTGGAGAGAAACCCTTCCTCCCTGAAGGCTTCCCCAGGATCGGGGCTCAGGGAAGAAGAGGCAGGACTCTACCTCAGAACGAGGCTCACACCTTGGCTTGTTGCTCTTTGGCTGGGACTTGTCACCAGCAGGATGACATGGGGGCTGTGGACAGTGTGGGAGAGGAAAAGAGGCAGGTGGAGCCCATCCTGGGACAGGGTGGGTGGGTCATACAAATCAGCAAGCTGCTGAGATAACAAGAGCCTATTAAAGAAAAGAGGTATGTCAGAGGACACGGGACCAGCCAGCCCATAAGTGGGGAAAATTGGGGAGGGTAGCAGACTCCAAGTTCAAAGGTAAAGCCTTCTGGAAAGGTGGGAGAGGGCAAGAATGAGAAGTCAAAATGGCGAGGCTCAGAGCCCCCTTATCAAATGTAAATACTTGGAAGCACATGGCAAAGACTGTGGGGAGAAGGGATGTCACCCAGTGGTGGCAGGTCACAAACCTGTATCATCTGTGGCAGAGAAGAACAGTGGTGGTGGGCAGAGAACGGCTGGTGGGCAGCTTCGATGGCTGAAGAGAAACAGGGCGGTAGAGCTGGGGTCCGTGATTTCTCCACAGAGAGGTCCTACAAAGATAAAGTCATGAAATTTCAGACGTTATTTAAGGTCACAACCGTGATTTATACTCTGCCTGGTGCTTTATGCTTTGCAGCCTATTTCATTTTATCTTTATAGTTGCTTTGGGAAATCAGAAGGACAGGTGTCATCAACCTCATTTACTGATGATGGAAGGAGGTCCTAAAATGATTAAGGGTCTTGCCAAGGTCACAGAGCAGCCAGGAACCCCAGGGAGCAGGGTACTTTACTGATCATCAGAGCACCCTCAGCATCTGCTTGTAGGCTGACCCACTAATTTGCTGCTTTTAAAAAATTACATCATTTTTAATATACTGAAATAAATATATTCATGAGACTCACCATTCCTTACTACCATAATTTCTTTTTTTTAAAGATTTTATTCATTTATTTGAGAGAGAGTAAGCACGAGCCAGGGGGGAAGGGCAGAGAGAGAAGCAGACTCCCCACTAAGCAAGGAGCCTGATGTGGAGCTTGATCCCAGGACCCCAAGATCATGACCTGAGCCAAAGGCAGACACTTCACCCATTGAGCCACCCAGGTGTCCCTACCTTAATTTCTTACATAATTAAAATTTGTGTGCAAACTTTACATGAATAAAAACAAACTATTTCAAAGCATTTTGGGAGAGACCATGACATTACTCCAATTATAGGAAGAAGGGTTTGGAAAATGTCCTGTGCAATTGAAAACCAGTAGTGAAGATGAAAATTTAGTTCTTTGCTCCCACGTCCAGGAAAAGAGTCAACACATAGTTGTGTGTTAGGAAAACTATTTTAATTCCAACCTATCTTCAATGTTTCCTCTTATTAGGCCTTATGAGAACTTTGCTGTCCTAGAATCACAGAGATCCTTAGTTTGTTTTTAGTGTGAAGTTTCTATTTATGCTCCTGAAGGAGGACAGTTGGCTGGATTTGCATCAGAAAATGAGCTGTGGTATTCAGTGTGAGAAGGAGCATGGAGAATTGGTTCTACCACCACCCAATTCATCTGTAGCAGAGGAAGAGGAGAGTGAGAGCCAACAGCTGAGCCTTAGGAGTTCAGGAGGGAGGCTTCCAGCAAGAGAGGGTGAAGGACAATACATGTTCAGCCCAAAATGATGTTGCCCACAAAGCTCTTGACAGCAGGGACTAGGTAGGTAACACTGACCATGGAATGGTGAACCATACCACAGGGCCAATGTCATTTCCAAAGGAGAGGCACAGACAATGAGGAATGTGTTTAGAGAGGGTTTGCCTTGGAGGGGTCTGGGAACTGTCCACATTTCCCAGCAGTGGCTTAGACATGTTTCCTAGAGATGGTGGAGAAAGCAGGAGGGAGATCCCATGGTAGAGATGGGGAGGCGGGAATGCTGAAGGTGTGTGGGCCAGGCCTGCTGACTGGTATCAATCCCAAAAGCAGGGACAAACATTTAGGAAGAGCATTTGGAATATGTTGTGGGAAGTCCAGGGAGGTAGTGTGACCCACAGGGGAGCCCTGAATGAGGAGAACTAAGTGTTATTCCAACTCTGTCACCACTGGCCATGTGCTCCTGGTCAAGTCATTCATTCTCTCTCTCTCTTTGCCTCAGTCTTATTCTTTGTATAACAAGGAGGCTGAGATCATCACAGTGGCTTATATGTCTTAACTTATCACAGTGAAACAGACCTTGCCCTAACATGTATTAACTCAATCCTCCAACAGCCCTGTGACTTGGGACCCGGGATTAGACCCATTTTACAGGTGAGACCATTAAGGAACTTCTCAGGGCGGGGGGCGGGGGGCACAGCTAGCCAGTGGAGGAGCTGGAATACACAATCCTGCATTCTTTTTTTTTTTAATTTCTTTTCAACGTAACAGTATTCATTGTTTTTGCACCACACCCAGTGCTCCATGCAATACGTGCCCTCCTTAATACCCACCACCAGGCTCCCCCAACCTCCCACCCTCCCCCGCCCCTTCAAAACCCCTCAGGTTGTTTTTCAGAGTCCATAGTCTCTCATGGTTCACCTTGCCTTCCAATTTCCCTCAAATCCCTTCTCCTCTCCATCCCGCATTCTGACTCTAACACATGCGTTCTTCTCCACCACTCTGTGCTACCTCTTCAAAGCCCTCCTCAATCAGCATAAAACTTAAGTGTGAGGGTTAATGAGCTGCCATCTCCCCAAGCGAAAACAGGACACATCATACTTTTTACCCAGAAGGACAAAGCCACGCCTCCCTCCTCATGCAGCCAGGGCTCACCTCAGACACCTGCCCCACCCAGGAGAAACCATCACTGTCCCAGGCTGAGCCCTGAGGCCCGGCCCCCCTCCAGCTGGAGAATGGGGAGGCAGGGAGTGGGGACATTTAGGGACTGGTGCTTCAGCCCCCATGGAATTTCTGTTTCCACAGTGACTGCTTACACCACGCCTGGCTGCTGTCCTTGTCCAAATTGTGTGCTCCAGTCAGTCAGACTGACGTGAGGAGTAATAATTAAAAGTGATTATCAGTGTGAACAGAGGCAATAGTAATAAAAATAATGATTAGAAGAGCCATCCAAGGAAGACAGGGGTCACAGAACACAGAGTTATTAAATACTGCAGTCAGGTTGTTTGGAGATTGTACATCCAACCCCCTTATGCATCTGACAAAATTGAGCTCAAAGAGGCCATTCCCTGGCCTGAGGTCACACAGCTCAAAGACCTAGCACCCTGACTGGTACCCACATTTCCTGAGTCTATTATTTATTGAAGAGCAGGCCAGAAGAGGCAGGTATCTTCTTTTCCAGTTTTTCAGGAATAATTCTTGCATTCCCTGGACACACAGAGTTCCCGGGTAGGAGGTGTAAAAAGTCTAGAAGCACTGTCCACACTTCAGCCTATGGGGAATTAAAAGTCAAAAGCTCCTGGCCTTGAACACTCCACCTCCTTGGGTCCCGTCCCGAGTCCAGGGCGGTTTTCAAGCTCCGGCCTTCACCCCTGGGAACAGGAGCCACAACACACAGAGTACTTAGACCTTCTTAGCTTCTGACCTATCTTCAGAAGTTCAGATCTTTAGAAGGTCTGACCTAACTTCAGAAGGATGGTTTTCAGTGCATTTCTCAACATGGAAGAGTCACTGGCTTGGGTTAGGCCCAGAGAAAACCTCCTTCCCACATGGAAAGGTTGCATGGGCCCTGGCCCCAGGCAGCCATGGGACAAGTGTATCAGTTCATATCTCTGGGACCTGCTTCAGTAACTGTACAATAAATGGACTGAAAATGAATACTACCTCCTGCAGCCCCTAAGTAGTGCCCCTGACCTCACTTGGCCTCCTGGTTGTGCAATGCCATATTGAGGAACCCCATCTTGGTTGTGACCTGTGTTCAGCTGCCTCTGTGAGCCCAGGAGGCACCATCCTCAGGTGAAGACCTAGGAAGGCCCAAAGCCCTGAAAAGCACAGAGTGTAGGCTGAAATGTAGCTCACTTCTCTGTGGGTTCCTCCAGTCTCCCTGTTTATATTTGACCACCTTTTGGCAGGGGTTTATTCTGCTTCCTGGTTTATCCATGTCACCCCGAGTACATTCGTTGATGCTGAGAGGGGGAAGAGAAATCACCAAAAATGTATGCAGACCAAACTGTCTGATCCCGGCTCCTTGAGCTAGTTCTAAATGTCTCAGAGACAAGAAAGCGTTGGGGCAGGTGGCCTGGGGCAAACATGGCCCTGTTTCAGTCCTGCTTCAGCCCTAGACTCTATTTTCACCAGCCCCCATGACATTCTTATCCTCAGCTTCCTTCTTCCTTTTTTTTTTTTAAATTTATTTTCCCTTGTATTTTCAAACCCCAGTCTCATTTCAAAATAACGGAAATCCTTGAACTGACCTTGCACCCCTCCTCCCCATTCCACCTCCTGGGAAGCTGCCTCGGAATGTCTGTTAGTTTACGTCATCAGTCAGGAGGCTCACCGCTGTGTGGGACCCCCAGACACCTTCACCCACGCAATGTCTCTCTACACCTCCCTCACATCCCTCTCACACCCAGATGCTCGTAGCTTTCAGAAAGCATAGCACGTCAGTCACGTCCTGAATGAGCTGGCTCCAGGTTAGCCCCTACAGCTTCCCTAGATAATTAAGTCATTCTTTTCAACGCACATGCAGACCAGGCTCCCAATGAAACACAACATGCTCTAAGAGAGAGCTCTCCTTGCAGAGCTGCCTGCCAGTCCTCCCCGAAAGCACCCTGGGCACATGGCCTCCTCCCCTGCCCCATCTTAAATCTCAAGTGCTTCCCCTTCACAGCACACCAACTACACTTTATAGAAAATAAATACCCTTAAGCCGGACACAAAGGAGAGGAAGGGACAGAGAGCCAAAGAGCAAGGGTTGGTTAGCAATGTGCTTTTGAAAGAAATGAAAACAACTTCTTATCTGCATGGCTCAACATTTCTTCCAGAATAAGACTGACGGCTGAAGGGAACTTGGAGGGATGAAAATAAATAAATAAATAAATAAATAAATAAATAAATAAATGTCAGAAATCTGGATTTTTTTTTATTGTTCACATTTTTATTCAGTTATTCAGCTAGCTTCTTGAGTTCAGCAATGATTCCATAAAAGTGGCAAACTCTTAACTTTGTTAATTTCGACAAGGCATTAAAAAATTCCTGTGACTCTTTCCTGAGCAAAAGTTCTAGCCTCTTGGGAAGAGCTCCTAAGCACATCATGTTATCATGGTTTTATCACAGTAGCCAGGATGGTCTCTCTGGTTTCTGTTGTTGTTGTTGTTATTGACATATAGTTGATATATAATGTTACTTTACTTTCAGGTGTACAACATAGTGATTCAAATGTCCATGATGCCATGCTCACCACACGTGTAGCTACCATCTGTCACCACAGCACTATTACCATACCATTAGCTATATTTCCTATGCTGTACCTTTTTTTTAATTGTTATTTATTTTTTAAATTTCTTTTCAGTGTTCCAGAATTCATTGTTTATGTACCATACCTAGTGCTCCATGCAATACGTGCCCTCCATCATACCCACCACCAGGCTCACCCAACCTCCCAACCCCCACCCTTCCAAAACCCTCAGATTGTTTTTCAGAGTCCACAGTGTCTCATGGCTCATTTCCCCCTCCAATTTCCCCCAACTCCCTTCTCCTCTCCATCTCCCCATGAAATCTGGATTTTTGTATGAAATCTCCACACATAAGTTCATGGGTTGAAGGCAGCCTGAGAACCTCCCACATTTGATGTCTTCTTCAGACAGTGAGCTCCACGATGCAGGGCTCCTGACTCTTCATTCTTCCCCAAGGTGCTTTCAAGTGAATTCCTGAGCAGATGAGTCTCCGGTTTCTGGCAGATCCAAGAATGGCCCCCTTAAGCCCCACCCTTTCGGCTGAGTTTCCCCCACGGTGGGCAGCCCTGAGGGTCCTTCAGCTGTCACAAACCAGAGTACCACAATTGAAACCCACAGAGGCTATAATGAAGGTCTTTAAACTATGAATTGCACATAGATGCTGGGCATTTGTGCAGCTGGGGGAGGGAGGCACTTCTTTTTTGTTGTTGTCACTTGAACTTTTTCCAAGACACCATGAAGTCCAGGAATTGATTAATTGATCAATCTAGCTAAGGTGCGTGTTCTAAACACACACGCTTAATCACCCCTAATTGATTGACCTTTAAGTAAGCATGGCCTACAATCCAGGATCCAAACAGGAGGCTTTCTTCCTCCGTGCTCATGGTCCTACTGGCACCTCATGTGGGAAAGTATGTGTGGTTAATGAATAAATAAAGTTTTTTGGAAAACACAGAAACAACAAAACAACAGCACAGACCCCAGGCAAGGGAAAAGGACAAATGGGCGCCTAGTTTGGAGAAAGTCTGAAAGGAAACCTGAGGTTGGCCAACATCCCTAGTCACATGGTGGAGTAATCCTTAACTGGAAATGAAAACGCTAGCAAACTGTTCCCCACGCCTGCCTCTGCTGATGCTCCAAAGTGTGTTTTCCATCTGGGGGAGCCCCCAGGAATGTGGGCACGTGTTTGGGTTAAACAGCTGCGTGTACAATGTAGCAGTTCTGAGCCAAGTGTCAGGAGTTCACAGGTCTTAGGTAAACAGCACCCTTTTGGACTCTCCTCTTGAAGAGATTTCTGGTTCCGCAGGAACCCCAGATCCAAGTGAAATTCCGACACCCTGCGCAGGGGCTGAGGGCCTACAGGAAAGGAGAAGGGCCAGGCTCCAGCCGAGGGGCTACTATAGGGCAAAGGATCAGCTGGAGAAAGTGGATCTTGCTTTGGGGATTAAAGGGAGAGAGACAGCAGTCCTGAGCAGGGAAGCACTTTCAGACCAAGCACCGCCAGAGGCCTGGGTGTAGCCAACACTGCTCTTGGGGGCATTCTGCTCTTCCAGGTCCCTACCCCAGGGGTCAGCCCTCACACCTCTGCTGGGCTTCACAGCAGCTGGCTCCTGGTGGCCCCCACCAGGCTTGTGATTAAAACAAGAGTTTTCTGCCTTCCTAAAGCCAGAACTACAGGGATGAAATGATCAGGAAAAGGCACTAAATCGGGTGTCAGAAGAAATACATTCTGCTCTGAAATTTGCCTCTAATTATCTTTAGACGTAATTCCATACATCTAGGGGGAAAAAGGGTGGGGGAAGGGGTCAGTTTGGATAATCTTTCAGCTCTCAATTTAAAAAATTTTCCCTATACGCTTTTTCTGCCACCTCCCTACTCATGATTAGTTTTTCCATCCCAAGACAAACACACCATACATACCCAGGCACAGAGCACATCCCCTACACCACACACATAAACCACACACAGCGCGCGCACACACACACACTCCATAAGCACACTCCCGGATCAGGAGGCCCTGGTGCACTGGAAGGAGGCAGGCTCCACGGAGATAGTAGGGAACTGTGAGGGAGAGGGCGGTGGAGCAGAAGCTGCATGTCCCAGAGTCATACCTTCCCCTCCCCAGATTATAAAAGCACAACAGCTGAAAAGCCAGACAAAGGGTCCCGGAGGGCCAGAGTTCCAAGGCTGGCTGGCAATGTGCACTGAGCCCCCTTGTTGTCCTGGCAGACCCAGCTCCAAGGTTTCCTCAAGGACCTTCTACCCTTCTACTCTGAGCCAGAATAAGAGGAATAGCAAAGGCTTTGGAAATGGTAGGCCTCTGAGTGACACTGGGAATGGCAGATTCATGCCACCTGTGCATCTGTCACTTCCACTCTCCTCTGAGCTGCCGTGAGACAGGTGCAGTGTTTGAGGAAACAGGTTCGGAGTGGCTAAAAAACTCCCCCACTAGAGATCAGTGATGCATCTGACCTGATCACCCAGGCCCAGGTTTGCAGAGGATCAGAGACAACCATCCTATTTGCCAACAACGTCCCACCAGCTTCTACATTTGAGTATCACCTTTGTACTTTTAGAAGAAAAATATGTATCTATTACTCTCTAGGTGTGTGTGTATCAATCATTTATGCATCCATAATTTCATAGGTATTTTTTTAAAGACAAAAATAAATAAAGGTGGTTCGTTTAAAATTGTTTTAAAGAAAATACTAGGTTTAAAAAATATGTATTAGGTAAATAATAGCTTAGTTGGGGCAGAAATATGGCAGAATCCAAGAGACTGGTATGCGAATCTCTGTGCTGGGAAGCCCTCTCTGGCCCATCAGAAAAGCCCTGATGACCAGGGCTTATTTCTTCACACTGAGCTGAGTTGGTGCCCGGTCGCACCCCCGCCCTTAAACTGGGTGTGTCTCCACAGGCTACAGGGCACGGATCTGATCCTCCCCGGGCTGGTTCTTCAAATGTTCAGGGCCAGGAAAAGGGCCACAAAGACCCTCCTCTTGTCTGCACTCAGCTTCCTCTGTTATGCCAGAGATCCCAACACCTGCCCTGCCACCTGCCCTCTGTCTCTTTGTCCCACACTTAGGCTTGACCAGAGCCCCTACTTGTCCCACTTTCCAGTTACACAGGTCAAACTGTGGGAGCAGAGGCCGTTCCTGCCACCTTAGCATCTGGCCCACAGCAAAGGTCAAGGAACTTACAGTCAAAATCAATCACACTTGCCAGGGCTCCAACAGAAGCACATGCTTGTGGAAAATAGTATAAACGCATTTTACAGAGGAGAGCTGGGCTTGGAATTAAACAAGAGGCCCAGAGTCTGGACTGTTTTTGTTAGGAGCTGCGTGCTGGAGGTAGGGAATCATAAACAGTGGTTTAAAGCAGAGGAGGAATGTGTTAGGGTGGGCCCAAGGAATGTGTCAGGCCAAAGCAAGCGCATGAGGGATGGGGCACAGCCAGCAATGCAGGAACAGAAGCCAGTGCCAATGAGAGGAGACAGGTAGACAAAAGGCACAGAGCAGGGTCCCTTTCACTAAGGTCAATGGTTCTGCCTGAGCCATAATCACTTACTACCCTTTTCAAACCATAGATGTCCCAGTGCTACATGGACCAATTGATTCAGAAGTTCTGGACAGGTACCAGTACATTTTTGTTTGTTTATTTGTTAACCCCTCTGGTGTCTGAGCGTGAAGCCAGAGGAAAGAATGTTGAGTTGTTGAGAATAAGATTCTGGGTGTATAACTAAAGGGGGAGAACCAAGCGGATGTGATCCCTGCCCTCACAGCCCCACAGAGCGCAGAAGAGATCAACATTAAAGACAAAATATATACCCAATTACAAATTGTGGTTTGGGCTTCACAGGAAAAGAACAGGGGGGAGCATGTGTGTGTGTGTCACAGTGAATGGCATGTCTCTCCAGTTTCTGGGAGAAGGTATTTAACAGAAATAAACATCATAGAACTCAGTTACATGAAACCAGCTACGTAAATTGTGACCAATGCTCCCATTTATTATGCAACAAAATAAACATTGCAAAATTTAATCAAGACTTTAAAAATAAATAAATAAAATGGGGCAGAAACCATAAAGGGGATGAAAGGATTGTTCAAAGAGAGTCTCTGTGAAAGATGAAAGCATCAGCTAATTCAGCCTGGAGAAGAGGCAGGGAGGGAAAAGGAGATGGAAAGTCTACACACTTCTCAAGTTTTCTTCTGATCAGTGAGAAACCCAAGTTTCAGCTTCCTCAAGTACTGTACAGCACTTACAAGAAGATATTTTTAGGTTATTGTAGCCTGGAGTTGTACTTTAGACCACACAATATTGGGATTTTGAAAATGGTATTTGGGGGAAGAAATTAGGGAGACAGAATGGGGACAAAAACATAGAAATTTTCAATAAAGCATCTTGGCTGGTGATACCGTAGGTAAAATTTGTTTATTTAAAAAATAGGTCTTTTAAAAGTACCTATCCAGGGGCGCCTGGGTGGCTCAGTGGGTTAAAGCCTCTGCCTTCGGCTCAGGTCGTGATCCCAGGGTCCTGGGATCGAGCCCCGCATCAGGCTCTCTGCTCAATGGGGAGCCTGCTTCCTCCTCTCTCTCTGCCTGCCTCTCTGCCTACTGTGATCTCTGTCTGTCAAATAAATAAATAAATAAATAAATAAATCTTTAAAAAAATTTAAAAGTAACTTTTTTCATGTGTCTGATAGCCATTTGTATGTCTTCGTTGGAGAAGTGTCTGTTCATATCTTCTGCCCATTTTTTGATGTGATTATCTATTTTGCATGTGTTGAGTTTGAGAAGTTCTTTATAGATCCTGGATATCAACCTTTTGTCTGTACTGTCATTTGCAAATATCTTCTCCCATTCCGTGGGTTGCCTCTTTGTTTTGTTGACTGTCTCCTTTGCTGTTCAGAAGCTTTTGATCTTGATGAAGTCCCAAAAGTTCATTTTTGCTTTTGTTTCCTTTGCCTTTGG
>PISX010018734.1:0-39876 GCA_004024625.1 Mellivora capensis | reverse complement strand
TCTCTTTTTCTCTCTCAAATAAATAAATATTTTTTTTTAAATGAAGGCAGGATAAAGACTTTCCCTAACAAAATTTGAGGGAGTTCATTCCATTTAGACTGGTCTTACAAGAAATGCTGCACAGAAATCTTCAAGCTAAAAGGAAGGATGCTAATTAGTAACATGAGAATATGTAATACTACACAACACCCTGGTAAGGAAAATATATATTCAGATTCAGAATATTCTAACTCACTTAACTCTAGTAAAAAGCTTAAAAGATAAAAGTGCTTAAAATAGCCATTTCAATAAGTGGTGCTGGGAGAACTGGATATCCACATGAAAAAGAACGAAATTTGACCCCTATTTAACACCACTCACAAAAATTAACTTGAAATGGATTAAGGACTTAAACACAAGGCATGAAACTGTAAAATTCCTAGAAGAAAATGCAAGGGACATATTCCTTGACCTCAGTCTTGCCAGTGATATTTTTTTGGATATTTGTGACATCAAATGTACAAGTAACAAAAGCGAAAGTCCAAAAGTGGAACTACATTGAAATAAAAATCACCACACAGTTAAAGAGACAATGAACAAATGGAAAAGCATTTCAAATGGCAAAAAAAAAAATTTTTTCAAACCACATATCTGTTAGATTTAACATCCAAAGTATATGAGGAACTCATACAGTTCAATAGCAAAAAAAAAAAAGTCCAATTAAAAAGTAAGAAGAGGAATTAAATAGACATTTTCCCAGAGAAGACATATAAATGGTCAATAAGTACATGAAAAGATATTCAACATCACTAATAATCAGGAAAATACAAATCATAAGATAATACTTCACACCTGTTAGAATGGATATTATCAAAAAGACAAGAAATAACAAATGTTGTTAAGTATGTGGAGAAATGTGAACTCTTGTGTAATATTGATGGGAATGTAAATTAGTACAGCCGTATGGAAAAGAGTACAAAGATGCCTTTAAAAATTCAAAATACAACTGCCATATGAGCTAGCAATCTTACTTCTGAGTATTTATCTAAGAGAAATGAAATCACCATATCGAAGAGATAACTGTACTCTCATATTCATTGCAGCATTAATGGCAATAGCCAAGACATGAAAACAACCTAAATGCCCATCAGTGGATGAATGGATAAAGAAGATGTGGTGTATATATACAATGGAATAATATTTAGCCATAAAAAAGGAAATGCTGGGGCACCTACGTGACTCCGTTTGTTCAATGTCCGACTCTTGATTTTGGCTCAGGTCATGGTCTCAGGGGTCCTGGGATCAAGCCCTGCATCGGGCTCTAAGCTCAGCAGGGAGTCTGCTTGAGGATCTCCCCCTCTACCCTTCCCACCCTCTCTCTAAAATAAATAAATAAATCTTTGAAACAAACAAACAAACAAGGGTGAGGGGATACTTGGGTGGCTTAATGGATTAAGTGTCTGTCTTCAGCTCAGGTCATGATTCCATGGTCCTGGGTGGGATGGAGTCCCACATTGAGCTCCTTACTCATCAGGGAGCCTGCTTCTCCCTCCCTCTGCTTGTGCACTCTCTCTCTCTCTCTCCCTCTCAGACAAATAAATAAATAAAATATTTTAAAAACAGAAAGAAAAGAGGAAATTCTGCCATTTAGAACTGCATTAACGGCATTATGCTAAATGATATAAGTCAGACAGAGAAAGACAAATACTGTATGATCTCATTTATATACAGAACATAAAAACATCAGACTCATAGAAGCAGGGAGCAGAAGCAGGGGCAGAGGAGTGAGAGGCAGGGGCAGATGTTGATCAAACTCACAGGTAGAAGATAAGTAAGTTCTGGGGACCTAATGAATGCAGTGGTGACTGTAATTAACAATACTGCATTGTATACTTGATTGTTGCTATGAGAGCAGAGCTTTAATGTTCTTACATTACAACAGCAACAAAATGGTAATTATGAGGTGAAGGATGTGTTAACTAACCTTACTATGACAACATTTCATAACATATACATATATCAAATCATCATATTATGCACTTAAGCCTACACAATGTTATGTGTCAATTTCTCAGTATATCTGGGGTCAGGGGAGGAAAGATGGAAAGAAAGTGCTTATAGAGGTACATAGTGTTCATTTTAAATGTTCTGATAAAGGAATACCTAAGCAAAGACCTGAAAGAAGTGAGGGATTAAGCCATGCAGATATCTGAGGCAAGAACTTTCCAGGCAGACATAAAATTAAGTGTAAAGCAAAACCTAGACTAGAGAAGCAAATGAGGTGCTTCGGTTGCAAAATGTAAGGAAGCCACTGACTCCCAGCTCATGCAAATAACAGTTGATCCTAGAGAGGACCTGGAGGCAAGCTGTACCTGGCAAGTTTCAGGAACTGTAGGTGCTCAGTGTGCCAGAGCAATGGAACCAATAGGAGAGCAGCTGCTGAGGTCAGAGGTGCAAGGAGGCCACCTTAGGACTCCCGAGCATTGCAAGGAGATTGGCTTTGATCTCAGTAACATGAACAGTGATTGTAAGGTTTAGGGCTGAGAAGAGCTCTAACACAGGTTTTAAAAGAAAAAAAAAAAAAAAGAGGAATAAAAATTATGAAAGAATGAAATAAAACTGCCCTTTTAGCAAGTGATATAAATTACCATAGAAAAACTAAAAAAATCAACAGCATGTTGGAAAAATCAGAGATGAGTATGGTTGTTGGATTTGAAATCAACAATTAAACTAATAACATTCCTCTATGACAGAAATACCAATAAGAAAATATTATAGAAATGAATATCGGATTTATAAGAACAGATGAAAAAAAATCTGCACTAACTGAACAATATCCACAGTCTTTATGCATAAAATTTAAAAACTTTATTAAGACATAAAGGAAGATTGGAATAAATTGAGTTGTGTCTTATGTACAGGATTTAATATTTAAAGACATCAACTGTATCAAAAAAATCAATGGATTTAATTTAAAAAAAAAAAGATAATGTGTCCTCTTGTGGCAAAGTTCAGAGAGGCTATTGTCCATTACAAAAGTTTCAAGTGCCTTAAGCTTGTGTTTCTTTTCTTATGACACAACTCACCCTGTGTGCAGGCATTCACATACCCTCTTCACATCATCCTGTGGGAACTGGGGTTTGGAGAACCTACACAAAAATGATGACATTCCTGCTACTTCTATTAGCTATGACAAAGAGATATCCTCTGCCTCTTTCTGGTAGTTTCATGTTCTCCATCAGCATCTGTGTAACTATGGCAAACTCATTTGTTAACTAGCAGGTAGGTTGTCTGTGTGGGAGAAAGTGAAATTGGATTCCCACCTGAAACCACACATCAAAATCAAATTCAGGCTGATTAAAGACTTAAATGCAAAAGTGAAATACTTAAAACTTTAAGATGACCTTTTAGGAGAATCTTTATGACCTCAAGGCAAAGAAGAATTTGTGCCAGAGAAGTTGGAATTGTAATAAAAATTGATAAACTTAAATCCTTTAATATTGCAAATTTCGATTTTAAAAAGGCCATGACGATAGTGAAAAGATAAACCATAAAATGGGAGAAGATAATGCTGATACCTGTAATTGACAAAGGAGTAGTATTTAGAATAAGTAAAGAACTCCTAAAATTATCCAAAATAGAAAAACAAATCAACGTTTTAAGAAAAGGCAAATGTTATGAAAAGACATTTTACTGAAGGTATATAAAAGGCTCTTAAATGCATGGAAAGGGTCTCAAATCTTATTTGGAGTCATGGAAAGGCAAATTATAATTACAATGAGGTACCTTTTCCCACCTATTGAATTGCCAAATATTTTCTTTAAAAGCCAGTTTATATCCAACATTGAATAGGATGTGAGATATCAGAAACTTTATGGCTGATAGGTAGGTAAATTGGTACATTTTTGGGGAAAATGTTTGGCATTAAAGCTGAACATGCATGTACCTTTCAATCCCCCAAGTCTGATCCTAGGTATATAGCCACAGACATGGTTGCACAAATGAACCAAGGGATCTTTAAAATGTCCACAGCCACATTGCCCGTAATAGCAAATCCTGAAATCAGCCAATAACCTTAAGTAGCAACAATGGACAAATAAATGGTACCACATTCACACAATGAAGTACAGCACTAAAAAATCAGTTATTAACTCTGCATGAATTAATATGAATGGATCTGAAAAGTATAACATTGAACAAAGGAAATATAATGCAGTATAGTTACTGATTAAAAAGTTCTAAAACAGGTGAAAAAAATAAGGTAGTGCTTGAAGACACACATATATGAATATAATTGGAATGAAAAAGTAACTAAAGTATTGGCATAAAAATCAAGATAATATTATGGTCGTCTTTTCTGAGAAAGAAGGAGCACCTTGTGTTGAGGGTATAGGGGCAATTTCTAAGGACAGAAAATGCTTTGTTGCCTAATCTTGGCTGTGGGTCCAAGACCATTGAGTTGATTGTTATTCTTTTAAAAAGTGTAGGGTGCGCTCATTTTATAGGTATAATGTATTTCACAGTAAAATTTCAAAGACATTTTAAATAGAATGGTGTGATAAGTTCTTCAACATATACAGTATGAAATATAGAAAGCCGAAATGTCCTCTGGAGTCAACAGAGACCAACTACCCTTTTTAAATCATGTTTTGGCATTACAGCTCAAATATCTCTCCCGAAAGTCACTTCCCACTGTGATATAGCATACATCTCACACACACTTCTCTCATTGCTTCCAAAATTGGGCTCTCTGGCTCATGGACATGCCTTTCCTCTCCTGTTTTTTGTTTTGTTTTGTTTTTTTAAGTGAAATTATGAGATATGTGGTTTTTTTTTTTTTAAGATTTTATTTATTTGCTTGACAGAGAGAGACACAGTAGAGAGGGAACACAAGCAGGGGGTGTGGGAGAGGGAGAAGCAGGCTCCCTGCAGAGTAGGGAACCCGATGCAGGGTTCAATCCCAGGACCCTGGGATCATGAGCTGACCCGAAGGCAGAGGCTTTACGACAAGCCACCCAGGTGCACTAGGAGATGTGTGTTCTTTGGCAGGCAAAGGCTAAGAGGCAACTACCAACTCTAGTGCTTTTAGCTTTTAAGGATGTCCATTCTTCTGTGGTTACACAATACTTCACTGTGAGTTAATATTACAAAAGGAGTGTGATGAGTCAAATAGGCAATCCTGAGCGATATCTGGGCGGATGTCATGGTGATGCCACACTCAAAATAGCACCAGATTAGGACACCTCCAGGACACAGAAAAGTAATTTTTACAGCACAGAGTCCAACTCTTGTCCCCATATCAAAACTTCAACTCACTTCATCTCTGTCTTATCATTTTTCTTTGGCCAAAGATATCTATTGATTCTTTCATTCGTGCATTCATAGAAAATCTAAAGCCAGGGGGTTAAAGGATGGTGAAAGTACCTACCAGAGAGAGAAGTAAGGAAAAAGACAGTGGATTCCTCAAACAAATTAGAAATTTTGATTACTACTGCTCGAGGCTAGCAATATTTGTGTGTTTCAGGCCCAAGGGTGCCAGGCCGACTGTGGAAAAGACAAAATTAATTAATGTTTTCTGAGATTAATTAGAAAATTAAATGGAAGTATAATGAAAACCAGCATGGCTTAGCTCACTGGATTTATAACTGTGTGCCACTAAAATTTCAGAGTTGTTCAAAATTTCTATGTATTATTTGAATAAAAATGCAGTGAGGGGGTGCCTGGGTGGCTCAATGGGTTAAGCCTCTGCCTTCAGCTCAGGTCATGATCTCAGGGTCCTGGGATGGAGCCCCACATCGGGCTCTCTGCTCAGCAGGGAGCCTGCTTCCTCCTCTCTCTCTCTGCCTGCCTCTCTGCCTACTTGTGATCTCTGTCTCTCTCTGTCAAATAAATAAACAAATAAGTCTTTTTTTAAAAATGCAGTGAGATTGGCTGTAATCTTTTTTTTTTTTTTTCTCCCAACTCTAGCACCTAAATCCATGCAGAACTACTAGGGCCTTCACAGTATTATAAAGCATACAGCTATCTGAGAGCTCTGGTCTCAGTTAAAGTTCTTCAAAGCACCTTTATGTGGTATAAATTTAAATGCTCCAATTTTGGGGGTGGAATTTTGGAAGATCGCCACACACTATTTTGTTGGCCTCTCTGCTGGATGGTCCTTCTGGATTTCACATGCTTTTTTACAGCCGAAACATTTTTGGTCAATGCATGACATCTTCCATCAACCAGAAGAGGCATGAGAAAAACAAGCCAGTGAGGGTGTACAAAAGAGCCAGTGAAGCAAGACTTCAAATTTTCCACGTAGAAGTTATGTGACAGAAGTTTTCACCTTCTTTGAAGATGATTCTTATTTTCTGTAAAATGGGTATATTTTTAAATGTTCCACATGTCCATTTTAAGCTGTCAAGTAATGGGAAAAACAAAAAAACAAGAACAAAAATAGGAATTAGCCAATTATCATATGACAATCCTCATTGATGGGGGTTTTACTCTAACTTGGTATGACTGGCACCTAAGGGAATTCAATAACTGAAAATATAAGAAAATTTAAATTCAAATTTAAGTGCATACAATTCTGAGTAAATGCAACTTTCATCAGACTTTAGATACATCTTCTGCTAGACGTCTTGCTCAAAGCTTACCTCTGCCCACTTTTCAAACCCAGCTTTTCTGAGCTTATTTGTTTTCTTCTCTTTTTCTAGTGTATGTATATGTAGATGCTATCATAGA
This sequence comes from Mellivora capensis, assembly GCA_004024625.1. Lineage (NCBI taxonomy): Eukaryota > Metazoa > Chordata > Mammalia > Carnivora > Mustelidae > Mellivora > Mellivora capensis. Next base: position 33,168 of record PISX010018734.1, on the reverse strand, counting down.
ATGCATATTTGGATAAAGAAAAGAACAACCTAACTCTTCGGTGGGACACCAGCCAGGCAATCTCCAGACCCAGGAAAATGAAGCAGATAACTGATCGTGAAATGTAGCATGTTTCGAAAGCCTGTGAGTAGCATTAGGGCAGAGAATTTCTCCCATTTCCATGCCTGCCCTTCTTTGTTCTGATTTTTTTGGAGGAGAGTAGTCTATTAGTAGTTGCATTGTTGTTGTTTTAAACACATCTGCTACAGTATGAACAATGGTCACGGTGAGAAATATTCTTAAGTTTTGAGATGTTTGATGTTATACAATTTAAATAAAAAGTGTCATGTAAAAATTGTCCTCTTATTTTTTTCGGTTAGTAAGACTTCCTTATTTAAAGACTGAGATTATAAATAAAAACTACAATTTGTTTCTTTTTAACTAGAATAAAATTATTTCTCACAATGTAGTATTAAAATGTTCAGTGTTTAGATGATGTCTTCCAAAGGGGCCTCAGTGGAGCCTCATTTACTAACATATTCCTGAATAAAGTTTTCTATGATGAAATAGTTTGGGAAATGCTACCTTCTCCCGGATTTACTTGGCACATGGGAAACATAAGTCCTGGAAGAATTCTTGCAAGAAGGAAACTGGTTGAATTTGTGAAAACATGCTTCTCTACACATAAAATTGTAATGTAATATATATTTATACCTTTAGATACTGATCCAATCTTTACATTTCCCAAAAATAGGAATTGGACTCGTCTTGTAAGATTCCTGCAGAGTTCCATAGGCCCATAATAAGTAGCAACATTTGGCAATATCAAATTGACTGACTTCACCCTAGATTAGTAAAAAGAGAATTTTAATTGATACGGTCTCTAACAATCTACATCATAGATCGCATCAAATTGAGATATAATCCCAGGACCTACAACAGCTAGAATGAATTCAATTTCTAGTAATCTGAGTTTTATTCAGGAATTCGTATGTTTTATCTTCCGAAGCAAATGTAATACGGTTCCCAAGCTGGTGCGTCGCTGGTCTCATCACACGTAGAAGCATGAAGTTAGCTTTGCTGATTGGCAGACTTTGGAGATGTCAGCGTCCTCTGCGGACTCCCCCCGGGCCCTCTTCTGTTTCCACGCTTCCACAGGCCTGGCCTCCACATTTTTCGTTAGCTCTCTAGGTGCTTGGGAAAGTCATCATGTTTGAGAAGCACTCCGCTATAGAAATAGGGGTCGTTCTCATTTTGTTCTTTTATTTTTCAGCTCTCAGGTCGCATGGCACCTTGGCACCAAATATAGGACCTAAAACAAAATGAAATAATTGGCAAGATGCTAACTGCAGAGATGAAACTCTCAGCATACCCTCCAGAGAAGCACGGGCTTTGCTGAAGGAGGTTTCCGCTGTTGACATATCCGGAACTGGGTTTCACTTGTAAAACCGCCCCCCTTACCTCTTAAGACTAATGACACAATGTAATGTATCAATGATTTGTTCTGCTTTGTTTTGATCGCTCGCAGAATGATGAGAGACTCGCTTCAGCTGTATTCAATCTAAAGTCCAGTTCAGAGAAATAATAACTTCAGTGAAGGTAGAGAAAACAGGCTTTTTGGCGTTGGGCTTTCAAGATGAGTTGGATTCAAGAACAGAGTGGGGTGGGGGAGCCCATCCAGCCTCCATGATGCAGTGGGAGCAAGAGGCAAGATTCAGGGTCTCAGGTGCCTGAGAAGTACCCCAGCGATGGGGGTGGGGCAGAGGGCAGAGCTTAATAACCAATTTCAGTCACACCAACATGAAGGACAGGCAGGAAACTGAAATTCACGTGGAATAAAGCAAGAATCAGAATCATCTGTTGCCACAGGCTCAGTGAGTCTTAATTTGAAACATAGTTCCTGAATCCCTTCCATTTCCTTGCCCGAAAAGGAGAAAGCTTTCTTACCTGCATTTCTCTTCCCAAGAGGCCAGCTCCCAACCTCCCCAGTGACAAAAATCTCTTACTATCATTTCGTTCAGATTTAGAGGGAGAGAAAATACGCTGGTGAACATGAAAATCTCTTCAACAGGGAAAACACCTTCAACCGCTTTGCTGAGAAATCACTGTTTTGATAAAACCAGGGCCACAGGAGTGGACACACACATTCGAAAATTCTTCAGACACCTCTTTCTTGTTTTGAAATAAGATAAGACCTCCACAACAGCCCGGCTTTTATCCCTGCTTTCAAATTATAACGTGCTCTCCGAGTTACAGGTCAGTGATGCCCATTCGAGGGGTTCTTTCTTTCCCATTCTCCCTCGCTGCTCCCTGGTTCCTTAGCATGACTCTTATTTTATTATTGTTCAAGTAACACTATGGAATAAAGACCTCAGGGGGGGGTAAAAAAAAATACCAGTGCCCATGACACTTTGATGGCTTTTTCTCCGTGTAATTATACCCACTCTTGATAACACTAAAGACATCCCTTATTGGCGGTGGCACAGAGGCTTTCTTTTTCACAGGGAGATGGATTGTTTCTTTGGACCTCCATGGTCTTCAAATTATCTGAGTGCAGAAAAGGGAGCAGAGTGAATTTTATTTTAACTCATTTTATTTCTGAATTTATTTCCCAGTAGCTAGGAGGTGGTGGCTGCCCCAGCAGTCAAGTCAATTGTTATCTGTGGGACGTGATTATGTTTGGACCCAGTCGCTCATTTTGAGCAAGACACAGTTAATGAGGAGAGAAATGAAAAGTGCATTGAGTCACAGTGTGTTTGTGGTAATTTGTGACACATTTACTCCTCTCAGTTCTTTGTTTATTCCTCCCCCCTCCGCACAGGTTCTGTGGAAAAAGGAGCAGATAAGTGAATTCACTGGTAGACAGTTAAGGGTGTTGAAAGTAATGAATCTCTCTATCTCCGGACCCATTGTTGGCAGTAATTGGGACAGCATTCATCTCTACAGTGAAATGCCAAGAAGGCTCATCTTAACGAAACATCTTTTTTTCCCATTATTTCACAACATATTTTTCATTGACACTGCTAGTTTTTATTTTCCCTAGGTCCTTTTTTTTTTTTTTTTTGGTGTGCTCTTTGCCACTTTTCTAAATAATAGTCCATTAAACAGTTCACAGTGTGTGTTCTGTAGAAATGTAAAAAAGTGATTGGATGATACTAATTAAGGAAAGAGTTTGTTTCCACTTACTGCAGATCAATGGTGGGTTACATTAAAGCCTCACTTTGCGATGAGCTTAACACACAGGAACAGCTGTGCTAAATACATATTTCAAGACACACAGGTAGGTCAAACAAACATTCCTTTCTTTGGAGAGTCTGCATGTTGGAACTATAAATTCTACTTGCAGAACTGTGGGGAGACACAGAGGCTAATTATTCACTGCAATCATTGTTAGTTTTAGTAGAAACTGTTAAGGATGAAATTAGGATTATGTTCAGTTACTTCTAGAACTACTTTAATCTGGGCCCTCCAGCATATTGGTTTCACTGATATCTTTCCAGGCTGATTTTCAACCACTGATATCTTTCCAGGCTGATTTTCAACATATATATATATATATATATATATATATATATATATATATATATAGACAAAATCTGATTCACTCAGAAATTTGGTTGAAAATCAGCCAATACACACCGGTTGAAAATACACACACATATGTGTGTATGTATATATATGCAAAATTTATGATGTGTGTGTATATACACACACACATATATATATATATATATATATATATAATTTTAATGGGGAGGAGACAAGTCAATGTATTTTTGTCACTTATCCATAACTATCTTTGTGATTATCTGCTGCTACATGTTGTTGGAATTCACTTATTCCCCAGCAATATGATTATCTTCTACACAAGTTGGAGGTACTATGGTCCAGTTCTGTGAAGGACAATCAACAGCCATTAATGACTATCACAAACTCTGAGGGCCACTTGGATTAACAGAATTATAGAGCAAAGAAAAGGAAGAGAAAATATCTTTATCGGCCACGTAATTTTAGCCTGTGATAGCAATATTTCGGACTGTATGCATGCAACCTATATTTATACACATTTCTTGTAGGAAATGCCACTTTTTGCCGCAGTAATATTCTTTGTGCTACTTTTCTTAGACATTTAGACATATATGTTAAGTACCTTATACCGATGTTCTGTTTCACGCAGTGTTGCTTGTGTACAACACTGTCCATGGGTTTGCATTATCACAGATATTTTTATGGATACAATTTTGCCATAATATTAATTTTCATCAGGTACAACTGCTGCTTAGGTTTGGGACTTAAAGGCTGGACTTTCTAACAGAATACGGTTGGTTAAAATGCTTGCGAGGGAGGAAGAATCCAAGATAGTGCTCTTGATCCTGTACCTGACTTGCCCGGTGACTCAGGGCCAGTGGCCCTGCACCTCTCTCTAGTCATCTATAAATCCCTCCTTCATGGTAATGAGAATCGTACCAGAGCAGCAATGTGCAACTGACTTCAGTGAATCACATCTCTGGCGTGGTGGAAATGTAGGGATTTGGGCTGTGAAAGAGCCCATTTCTTTCAACGTGGGATCAAAAACTCAGGAGGCTACAGTTGGTTATGAGACTCAGCTTCTCAGGGGAGCCCAGAGAACTCATATGGGTTCTGAATAAAGGAAATAGTCTTTTGCATTTTCTGCATTCTAGGGCAACAAGATGAGACAGAAAGGGAATTCCCTAGTGTGTTGTGAACAACATTGCATTCATATAGATATATGTATTTTTATGTATCTTTTCCCCATGTCTTACCTTGATGTTTTCCTTTACTTCCTAGACATGTAACCTCTGCATTTCAGTTGCTTATCAACTAAAAGTAGTAATATGGTCCTTATACCAGATTTCTGATGAAGGCTTAAAGAATCCCAAAAATAGTATATGGGAAGGTCTTTATAAAATATACATCGTGTTGTTGGAGTAACTTTGTCAATTTGTCATGGCAGGGCTCTGGTGGGAAACAGACACTGATATGGTAGTCGAATTGGTTTTAATTTACTTTCTGTGACAAATATGTATTAAGCATTTGTTATAAGCCAGGCAATGTTTTGGGCTATGGGATATAGCAAACAAATAAACAAAGCAAACAAAATGTCTTGCCCTTATATTTTAACATATATCCCTACTCTGATCATCACTTTGTTGATTCAAGAAATAAAAAATGCTCTTGTTTTGCTTGTTCCACTTGCCGAGTGTGTGTGTTGCTACTTAAAAAGGGGCAATTCTTCCTTTATTAAACCCCAAGATTTGAGTGACTGCTAATAAGTGAAATGAATATAAAGTCATGTCAGAAACTCTAACATCCAGAATTAACTTCTATTTATTCTGTGTTTTGAGATGTCATCATAAATTTCGCGTCCCTCGGTCTTGTCTGATCTCCTCCCCTGTAGCCTACTTGGGGATGGGTGTGCTCGTGTGCTCTCTTATGGACTGGAATACATCTCAGGGACCTCAATCTAGAGACTTATGCCAGATTAGGCACCAGAAAGGGCTATGAGTCTCTGAAGTGGGGTTTAAGAGCTGAGATGGGGGTATGGGGACATGAGGCTCCAGGAGGCCTGGAGTAGAGACAGGGGGAATTTGCAGACAGGAGACGCCAATCACTAGCTTGGCCATGCTTTACCACTGGCTGACTCAATATTATTAGGATGAAGGTTTGGGCTCTACAGATGATTAATAATTTCCACAAGAGTGATGAGAATTGGCATGTATGTGAATTAAAAAAAAACCCACAAATGTCAAATAGAAAAATCTGGGATTGAGTGTAATTCATGTATTCGCTATTTGAATCACTTGAGCAGACTACTTAGAACTCAGACTCTCATTATCCTGACCTTTACAAAGGGGTAGAAATCTCAAACTCATAAGATGGGTATTGCTACAGATTGAATGCTTTCATCTCCCCCATCCATTGAAATCCTAATCCCCAGTGTGATGATATCTGTCATAATGGTGGAACCTGCACAAATGGGATTAGCGCCTTATAAAAGAGATCCCAGAGAGCTCCTTGTCCTCTTCTGCTATGTGAGGACCAGTCACTGAATCTTCTAGCACCTTGATTTTGGACATCCCAGTCTCCAGAATTGTGGGAAGTATATTTCTGTGCTTCATAAGCTACCTGGTCTGTAGTGTATTTATTATAGCAGACTGAAAGGACAAAAACAAATGTAAAGAATAAATTATGCATGGGACCACTTTATAAACAATAAAGCACTTATAAGTTACAGTTTATACGTAGTGTCGCTAGCACATGTTTTGATAGCATTTGAGATATAACATTTGAGATGGCAATCATTCATGACATGGATCTGTACCAGCACTGCAGATATTTGGGGGAAAGGAAAAATCAAAATTTATGGGAGTGTTTCAGCATGTTAGAGTACTCATCTTTTTCCTATTAATGAATAAGAATGTCTTTCCTTACCCCTCCAAGTATTGTTCCAAACGTTTACTCTTCTTAAATTGAGGATACATTTTCTAGAATAAACCCGTTCGCTGTTAAATCATCTCAGTAAATTCCCTCATTCTTCTAAATGATGACAAAAGCATGAAAAATACACATTCAGGGCCTATGAATATTTGTAAGTGTTTGTTTCAAGTATGTATGGAGATGAGAACTGAAGATCTTATAGCACAATTTGTATAAGGTAGAATGTGGACAGCAGAATATCTCATGCAGCCACATTATAACCCCGCTCACAGTGGTCCTGCAGTCCTGGTCTTTAACACTGTTTTTATTTGTTTGTTTGTTTGTTTGTTTCTTAAAGATTTTATGTACTTATTTGACAGAGAGAGAGACAGCGAGAGAGGAAATACAAGCAGGGTGGGTGGGAGAGGGAGAAGCAGACTTCCCGCTGGGCAGGGAGCTCTATGCAGGGCTCAATCCTAGGACCCTGGGATCATAACCTGAGCCAAAGACAGCCGCTTAACTGACTGAGCCAACCAGGTGCCCCAACACTGTTTTTCTTATTCCTGTTTTAATGATAAAGCTGACACTGTTGGAGGCACTACAGTGACAAAATTGAGTAAGACCTTCTCTTGCCCTGCAGGAGGTCACCAGACTGTAAGCTTCCCAAGGGCAGGAACTTGTAATATAGCTCCCTCCTCAGCCCCTGGCATAGGTCTGACCATGCATGGCACAATAAATTCCCAGCAGTCTCCGTTGAATGAATGAGTTGGGAAGATAGACATATATCTTTAGAAAGTAATGGAAATTGATGCAAATATTAAATAGTTATATTGAACTTCAAATTACTCTAAGATTTACATGTATTATCCGTATGTATCCAGATGGTATCTCTTATTTTAAGCGCAACATTCAAATTCACAATCACACGGTGGTACTATGAGATATAAGAATAAGTATGAAGGGGCGCCTGGGTGGCTCAGTGGGTTAAAGCCTCTGCCTTCAGCTCAGGTCATGGTCCTGGGGTCCTGTCATCGAGCCCCACATCGGGCTCTGTCTGCTCTGCAGGGAGCCTGCTTCCTCCTCTCTCTCTGCCTGCCTCTCTGCCTACTTGTGGTCTCTCTCTGTCGGATAAATAAATAAAATCTTTGAGAAAAGAAGAAGAAAAAAAAAGAATAAGTATGAAGCTTTTTCTGGAAAGCAATTAATTATCATTACAATTTGATTATGGTTATAGAATCACTTCATTTTAAGTTGGCATTATAGTATGGGAACAAAATGTCACAGACTATCAGTTTCTATTATGCTTACAATCACTGTATTATAAATTAATTGAGTTTTTTTTTTTTTCTATCAGGGATAAGAAAAGAATGAGATATTTTGTGGGTGGCACATACCTCCCTAATGATTTAACTTTTTCCCCATATTGAACATATACTGTATACATTTTTATTGTATTCAGATTAAAGATGGTATTTCATTATTTCATTATGCATGATTTTGGAGTGTTCCCTCTCAGCTTTCAAGTGACAAAATGGATATTCAATTTTTAAATCATTCACTAGTTGTAAAGAATTCCCACAAACTGGACTCATTGACCAATGGAATTAAATAAATAAAAAATAGAATTACAATCAATTCTTATAATTCATAGTAGCTATGCTCTATAAAGACATTGTGACCACTGAACCACTAAGCAAAATACAAGGTTAGGTTCCCATGAACTTCTGGTCACAATATTTTCATCAACCAATTAATACATAACCTTGTTTCATGTGTGTTTCTGTTTAAAGACACCTTATTTAAATACCTTGTTGATTCACCAACATTGAACTTACAACCAAGAGCATTCCAGCTTATACCTGAGGGAAGCTCCTCTAACACACATATTTTTCCCATAAGGCTCATCCCAGTCTTCTAGTGTTCATGAACACTAGAAAGCATTTCAGCACAATATTAGGCACTATTTTCAAGAGTGAAATCATCAACAAAGTTTTTTTTTTTTTAATAATGCAAAAAATAGGCACTGACTATACTATGAAAAGAGCCTCGTTTGCTGCATGAAAGCTGAAATGAAAAGGCAGGATGCCCCTCATTCAACCTGAGGTAGGAATATATGTGTAGCGTGGCTCAGACTTTTTGCTGCTCTGGGCATGTTTGCATGTGACTTTGAAAGAGCAGCCTTCCAGTACTGATTTTGGAGTTACAAGTAGATTTTATCAAGTAGACAAATTTGGAAACACAAAATCCACAAGGAATAAAGATTATAGTTTTGAATAATATCTTACTTGATGTTATGACTATGTAGAGGAAAAAAAACTACTAGAAGGAAAGACATAGGAATGTGATACTGCTTACACTTTTAATTAACATGTGTTCCTCAAAAAAAAATCATGTTATTCCTGAATTTAGCTACCTCATTTTCTTTTAGTTTTAACCACCAATCTATTTCCTAATAATATGTTCATGTATAAAATTAACAGTTAACCATTGTCATAAATTTAGTACAGGATTCTCCCTTGCGGTAATTACTCTACCTTTATACTTCAGCAGAATTTTATCACCTAAAGCACATACAGAAAATGTTCTATTTTTTTCTAATTTTCCAAGAGAAAGGTGTAATAAATCTGAATGACATGCCTTGTTTATATTTCAGACATTATACTAAGTAGACATGATCAACTATGTTAAATACACGACCACAAGATCATTGACAGTGTAAAATTCAGGGGAGCCTAAAATGATGCCAAGGGAAAGTCCAAAGCCAAATTAGTAGGGTTAACTCAGGTCCAAAAAAAAAAAAAAAAGCCAAACATCAGTACATCCCTTTCAAAACTCTGAAACTCTTGGTTCAGATACACTGTTTATTCCCTCGATTTCACCCCCACCCAGCCCAGCCCTAACTTTCAGTACAAAGAGATCCGTGATTGCATTCTATTACTAGTCAAGAACCTACAATTTAAAATCTATTCTTGCATGAGAAGTCCTCCTTAAATTAAACTGTTCCTAATCAACAAAGAATTATTTAGATATTTCCTTGCCTTGGGCTGGAGACAAGGCAAAATTTTGAATGCATATCAAGGGAGTGTGTGGGATCTGTTTCACTTTTTTCTTCTGAAAGACAGTAAAACATGGAGGTTACAAGCACAAACCCTGGAATCAGACCGCCTTCAGTTGTATCCTGGTGCTTCTGCTGATTAGCTATGCAGTCCTGGGAAGTTACTTCCTCTCTTTGTGCCCCATTGCCTTAGCCATCAAATAAGGACATCAGCAGAGGTAAATGTCCTTGAATTGTGGTGAGGGATACATGTCAATATAGGGAAAGAATGTCTGGCATGTACTAAGCATTCAGTAAGCCTCAGCCATCCTTTTATCTTATTTCCAGTGGCTTCTTCTGTAACCTCCATAATTGGCAGCATTGTTCCTCCAACTCAATACTGGACTCACTTTGAGACTAGCATTACAATTCATTTTGGACCGACCACCCCCACTTCTGGCTGAATGTTTTAGTTTCGATTGGGTTCTGTCATGTGACAAAGGTTATGGGATAGTCACTCCTGTGACTGAGTTACATTATACAACTCCATCTTGGCTGATCCAAGAAAGAAGATGCTGTGTTCTAAGAGGACCACATGTCTGTGACATAAAGCCAGCTGCTAGTATCTGAGAAAGTTCCCCAGGTGACAGACAACAGGAAAACAGGAAACCTCAGTTATCCAAATGCAAGGGACTGAATTCTTGGAATAACCTGAATGGATGGAAAATGAAAGACCTTAAAGGCAGTTCTGCAGATATCTGGATGTCAGACTTGCATGACCCTGAGCAGAGAACCCAGCTGAGCTGTGTTCTACAGAACTGTAAAATAGTAATACGTGCTGTTTTAAGCCATTAAGTTTGCAGTAATTTATTGCAGAGCATAGAAAAATAATACAATGGCCTGAGAAATGGTAGGGGTTTAGGAATGGCAACACTGGTGTCACTTTTAAAAAAACTCCCTCCTCAGAGATAGCCAACATGCACGTAGTCCACATTCTCAGGGTATGGTCCCCGCCAGGGGCAATACATGTCCTTTTCCTTATGTGGAGAGCAAAACTTTGGGTCCAGTGGCCTACTCCTTGGTCTCAAAGACCACATCACTGTTTCTTTTGAGAGAAAGGAAAAATATGTATTTGTCTTTATGTCCATTCCACCTTGCCAGACTAGGTGTTACACCTGGACAACAGCTATAGATATTTTGGGGGTATCTTGAGCCATAGAGGATAATTTAACATAATGGCTAAATAATCGCCATCATGAAACCCATCATATACCCAGTATATACACCACTGGTTTCAAAGAGAATTAACGTCCTGTTGGGAAGACAAATGTTCATGGAGATAAATTACAATCTTTCTCTCTTCCTTTTGCCTTCAACCAAAGAAGGAGAAAGGCAAGGCCCTTTATCGTCTGTAAATGCTCTCTGCACTTGCTTGTCAAAACAGTCTGCTACAATTTAAATAAGGGACAGTTTTGAAATGCCTCCCAACTTCACATTTTCAAGGGTAATATTTTCCTTTGAGTTGACAGACAAAGCCTTCATCTGACAAATGAATGTACTCAGGAGATCATATCAATGGCTAATCCAATTAAAAATCTTTGATATGTTCGGTTATCTCTGCTGTGAATTTGATGAGCTGTAGATTGTAGAGAACTGAAAGTTATATTTACTTTTCACTTAAATCTTTATTAATCATTTTTGTATTTAACTTTAGGGAAATTATAACTTCTAATTATTTTTTCTTATCTTTAGAACAAAAGAAGCTAATAATAGAAGAATAATCCTACCCCAAATCTGTTTTTTTTAGATTAGCTTTTTTCTTCATTATCATTTGAAGCTTAAGCAAACCTATTTTATTAAATCAGTGTATAGAAACAAAAAAGAAACACATGAGTGGGGCAAAATAATTGTTCTGTTCTTGTGTGTGTATGTGTGTATGAGTGTGTGGGGGTGTGTGTGTTTGGTTTGATTAGAGTTACTCCTCACAATAAAGCATCAGTTTATTCTATTGATCCAATTCCCAATTAGTTATTCTCACATACTCCAGACAGAGCTACCAGGTATGTAGCCTTTATGATACAATGTAGCCTTATGATACATTGTAAGAAGAATATCCAATGATTATTTTGGAATAAAAACGTGATTTGAAAACCTTTTTTGAGATGAAGCCATTAACAGAGGACAAGAGCATCATGAAGGCAAGGACCCTTTCCACTTCTTCCTTTAGACTATGGGTTTTTGCTTCCTTGTTGCTGTGTGCTTGTATTTGCATGAAAAAAAAAGGGAAGGGACAAGGAAGTACTTTATTTTATTTTATTTCATTTATCCTCTTATATTTCATTTTGTATTTCATGTGGGAAATGCTGATTCTCAAATTTGTAACCTCACTTCCTTTCATAAGAGAGTTATATATTTTTTTTAAGATTTTATTTATTTATTTGACAGACAGAGATTACAACTAGGCAAGAGAGGCAGGCAGGGAGAGAGAGGAGGAAGCAGGCTCTCCGCGGAGCAGAGAGCCCGATGCGGGGCTCGATCCCAGGACTCTGGGATCATGACCCAAGCCGAAAGCAGAGGCTTTAACCCACTGAGCCACCCAGGCACCCCGAGTTATATTTCTGACTTACAAAATCTTTCAAACTGTCTCCCAAATCTTTCCAGTAAATACCAGTGTGACAGCAGCAGTGCATCAGAAGAATGATGGAAACCTTAGGAATATCTGTTATCTCCTAATGGCGTCTAGGACAGCACTGGATCTTAGCTGAAAATTTCCAAACTAGATGATCATATCCAGTTCTCTTGCAAATTCAGTCAAAATTTTTAGAAAGATGTTCTTCTATATTTTTTCTAAAACTTCTATCTCAAACCCTGCTTTCTTGTTTTTAATTCTACTTTATAAGATGTTAAACCCAGAAAACTCACACTCAAGTGAAAACATTTCCCTTCATGAAGCGCTTCCCCCATGAAGAGAGAGCATGGCTGTGATGAGAATTCTTTACTCCCTGTCATTTGGCTATCACAAACTTGGCCCTCCTCTATTTTACATCCCTAAAGCTTTGCATGTGTGATTATCAGAACTCCCTTTTCTGTGGGATTATATGTAATTAAGTTTTCAATCAATTTGACTAATTAAATGGAAGCACTGTCTGTGGGCTAGGTTGGGGAACTAGAAGTGGGTTTCTGAGTATTACCAGTAACTCACTAGATGAATACGGGGAGTTATTTAATGACTCATTCTCCCATGAAGGGAATAGAGGGGAAGTATCTTAGGTCAGGTCTACGGGGTCCTGATTTTTCTAAGAACCCTTACTTAATTCCAATTTCTATCTTCTATGCTCTTGAACCTCAGACTCAAATTCCCAGCTGTCTCTTCTTGCAGGTGAGTTTGGAGCCTCACCAAGTCCATCTGAAAAGTCAGCCACAAAGAGTTACATAACCCTATTGGGTTATTACATGAGCCTGGAGAAGGGATCTGAATACTATCACTAATCTGGGCTTTACAGGCCTCACTGATCAAATGGTGGTATTTATAGGGATGAGCCTATCTTAAATTCATTAGTAAAGGCTTTGATTTTCTTTTATTTCTTCATTAAGCATGAATTAAGCATAGTGTTGAGAACATATTTTTTACCATGTCAATGTTTCTAGCTTTGGACAAATATAAAATAATAGGATGTAATTTCTAGAGGGTGTCTTAGACATACTCTAGCCCAACCTCCTCACTTTCCCGTGAAGATATAGGATGTGCTATTTCAGGAGGAGCTTGAGTTCTGTGCTTCCTTCCCAGAGCTCTGACAACTGTGTATGCTACTACACATTAGGTGCAACCAGCATTGACATTCATGACTACTTATGCCCCTAAGCCTGGGGCCACTTTGAAAGATGAAGAACTACTTGGAGCAAACACAACTCGGCTCAATGACAGGATAGGTGACCACAATCTAGCATCCCTTAGGTATCCAGAGAATTGGAAATCTTGAGGTCCGAGTGCACCACGGGTGCCATGTGACCCTTATGTCTCTCATTTTCTACCAGGCACACCCTTTCATCACCTTGTGGAGTAAATGAAAGCTGTAGGAAGAACCTTCATGGAAAACATGATCTCCAGAAAGACAAGCAACAATCTGAGTGAGAGAGAAGCATATAAATACCTTCATGGGGTCCCAGGTCATAGAGTCTCCAGACTGAAAAGAAGAAAGCTCACCTTTCATTCTGGCTTCTTCCCTCCATTAGGCCCTTCCTCAAGAACCCTACCAGCCCCAAAACAGGAATCAACCCCTTCACTTCACTTAACCCCTCCTAAATGTGTATTTCCTTCAACAAGTGCATTTGTGCTGACCTATGCTTCTTTCCTCGGCTAACCAGAGCACAAGGCAAAGTTTCCCTTACTTTAAATTCTTCAGTATTTATTTAAATAGTCTGCTCTGGACTATCATGCATTATTAATATGCTGCCTTGGATATATGTTCTTCCCTTATTTCCTGTGTGTTTTTCACATCACCCTGCAACATTACAAGTTTCTTGAGGGGAGAGGCCGTGACTTCTTTGGCATCTCTAACAAAACTTACTACTTAATAAGCATGCGTTGAGTTTACATAAATCTCCATGGAGACACGAGAAAAGGGTGAGTTCTGTTTGTTTGTTTGTTTTTCAGCCACTCTTTCAATGTTCTTGTCATGGTTAGACAAGAAAATAAAGGACCTGGACCTCTGGTGAGTTGAAACTAGCTCAATATCCAAGCACCCATTCATTAAAAGCATTGATAGTTTCAAAAGGCAAAGCCAATTTTTTAATGTTTAATTCTTTTTAAATTGTAGATTATATATCTATATTTTCGAATTGGAACATATATTTATTTAAAAGTTAATATAGATAAGTCAATTACTAATAAGATTTCTGAAGATTGGTCTATAGTGACCCCAGAATCAATTGTTGAGATCTAGAAATATGATATATCTCTACACCAGAAATGAAACCATTTTGCTTTTCCCAGCTAAACTAATTCTTATTCTGACATGATTACTGCTCACAAATGTTTCAGGGAATAATATGTACTAGAGCTATCAGGGACAGGTCTGCAATGTTAAATAGTAGCAAGTCAAAGATGACAAGTCTTGTCATTTAATGAGTCAAAGATCAGATACTAATATTGTATTAAAACTAAGTGATGTGCACTCATAGTCTGCTACTCTCTTTGCTTGCAAAATGTCAGCAAAGAAGCAACAGGAAATAGAATGTGGGAGACAAAAGTTGTCCATACTTGAAGGATGGCAATGAAACAAAATGAAGTTTGTCTAATTGAAATAATGAATTGTTTAATTAAAAGAAATTCATATCTCCCATTCATTAAGATATGCATCATCAAGATTCCTTTTAGAATAAAAATCTAATATCTGCTTTGGAACTTCACTGTTATTTTCACATACTTTTATATTCCAGAATAATACTGCCTGGTGGAGGAGGAAAGAAAATATGCATTTATGTTTCTTGGTGTTCTGTGCATATACCACTGTCTCAGATAAAATTAACAGCTTCAAAAGAAATGCATCAGAAATTATGATTAATCTAAAGATATAAATTGGAGGTGAGAAAGAGTATGACTCAGAGCACTCTTGAAAGCTTTAAGATTTAAGTCTCTTAAAATTTACATTTATATCCACTGAATGATGACAGATCAAGGCATCTCTAAGAAACTCTGAAGGCAGCTGGCACCTTGCATGCTGCTTTTTTATGGGAACACATAGACGAGTAGAATAAAAATTCTCTATGAAAAATAAAATTGATCATTGGAGAATATTTCAGAATATAAAGTACACAAAACCACATTTTTTTTTCAAATTCTATATTGGTTGAAAAGATCGTACTTCTTGGTTCCTGGTAGAGAAATATCAAATTATGTCGAGTGACATCTGTCTTCATTAAATAGAGTAATTTCCCAGAGAGAGCAAGACTTTCAATGCAACAATAGGAGACTTGCCAGTTGACAGGAAAGAATGTTCCCTGACCTGACCACTGTTGATGGGACTCTGATGTGTTCTCCCAGGAGTGGATGGTCTAAAGCATTGATTCATTAGTCTGTTTAATCTTCAGGCTTGCTAAGAAAGAGATCCTCCTTGATTTAAAGGCTGTCAGGCTGTCTTCTCAAGAGGTTCATCCCTTGTCATTCCCTCCATCCACAATCAAAGAAAATGACTCTTAGCCCTGTTACACAGAATTAACATAAAGAAGAAAGAAATCTAGAAATAGAACCTGAAATTTTCAACTAGGGACATCTGCATTTCTATCTCTATCTACTTCTACTCCCACTGTGCTTTTCAATCACTCAGGTAGATATTTTCTATTCTTACTATAATATTAGAAGTTTTTAAAAAAATCTCTGTTGAAAAAAAATATGGTTTGTGTTGAGTTGACAATTGTAGCATTAAGACAAAAGTACTTTTGTAATCACGATGTTAATATTTAGAATTAAAATTTTGTCGAAACAGGAACCCAAACACATTGCAAGGAAAATTGAGAAGAATAGATCTTTTTTGTGGGAGGAACAGAAAAGCAGTAAAGTCCAATAGGGCTAACTGTTGGAGTGCCTATATTGCTGCTTTTGGGATACATAATGTTATATTGGATGGAATTAACAGTGGTCTGAGTTCTGCTGTAAAAGTTTCAGATATCTTTACCAGCCCTTAACATATAATTTATTAGGAGCCCAAGTTAATATCTACATGTCTGGTAGCTGAATTAATGTTATAGAAATACTTAACATTCTTAACACTAGATGACAATGTTGACCTGGCATTGTTAAATGCCAAATATCATGTTTACAGACAACCCATTTAAATTTTGTATGATTATATTTAGCTATCACCCAGATCATACTAGTTGATTCTGGTTAATATTTGTTTTATTAAAAAAAAAGATTTGTTCCATTTCTCAGTTTCCAGATCCCAATAAGTAAATCTGCTAGTGTAATCACCACTCTGATTATTGGCATTGTACTGAGAGGGAGTACTGAAACACTGCAATGACGTTTTTGCGGGTATGATTGGAGTAAACACTCTACATACTAAGAGCTCATACACTCCTGTGACAGGTGCATAGTTTTACATTGTGTGACCTGGAAGAACACCCCTTTGATTCTCTCTACCTGCCTCTCAATACAGTATTCATCAAGATGCCATCTTCAGTAGTATGCATTCCATTCACCCCTTTGTCAGCCTCAGGCTTAACTGTGACTCCATTTCCAACCTGCTTCCACCACTATCATTTCTGCTTACCCTCCATATTATCTTGGTAGTCTTGTATTAGCATTCAACATTCTGCATGCTCACTATTCTTATCTTGGCTGTTAAAATGGCCTCCTAATTAATGGCGCACCTTCTAGTCTGTGCCCTTTCTCATTCTTTGTCAGAGTTTTGTCAAATTAAATGTCCTAATGCACAATTCTTATCATCGTTCTCTCTGCTTAATATATTCTGCCTTCCCCTATTTGTCTATGTATCAGGTACACTCTTCAGCTGGATTATTATCACTGCAGCCCTAAATCTTGGTTAAATAAGTCTTCATAATTGGATCTCTCTTCATACTCACATCGAAGTGGACAATGTCCCATGGTCCCCTCCCTCCCTTTGCTTTCTTTCACACTTAACCTCCACCTGGAAGGGCTCTTCATCTGTATGTCCACATTGTGTACACGTCAAAGCCCAACAAAAAGTCTTCTCCCCACTATTTATATAAATTTCTTAGCTAGAAAAAAGTTTTACTTTTCCTTTTTTAAATTGCCATGTCACTATTCATACAAACTTACTTATGAAATATCACTTACATCACCACCTTTGGTTGTTTATACATTAACTATAAGTTTCTTCTAATTGAAGTACATGTCTTGGAGGTTCCCTGACTCTCAAAAAAAAAAAAAAAAACAACCACAATATATTTTGGGACATATATCATAGTCTAACACATGGTTAATTACAAATATTTTCCAGAATCTTTATTGTTATTATTCTTAAAGCAGTCTAAATCTACCCAGACCAACAGTTTTCATTATCACACACTTATTTCTGATCTTTGATTCAACTTTGAAGACATGGAAGAATATTGCTCTTTTCTAAAAATTCATGGATGCATCTATTAAAGGTTGGCAAATACATGGAAGATGAGTTTCTCCAATGGGAAGTGGGGTGGGGTGGGAGGATGGGTTTGGGGCACTGGGGATACATGTTTGAAAGAAAAGCTTGTGGCCTAAAGAAGAGAGCATGCCTTTACCAAGATGAAAATCAGCACATTCAAGAACACTCCTGGATGGAAAGTATGATCACTCAGTGACTGACCTCTACCCAATATAAGATGTCATTGTCCTAGGGTTTTATTGAAGAAGAGGTATCGATTAATGCCAGTGCAAACTCTAGTATTAGATGTGGGAACACACACTTCCCCTACAACATTGTGTTTGAGGAACTCGAAATGGAAACCCTTGGGTCGAGGGTCTAAAAAGAAATGGGTGGTGTGGTATTGGTGGCTGATACTTGAAAGCTATCCCTGGGCAAGATGAAGAAAGATGAGTTGGCACATATTCCCTCAGACGACCACTTAACCCATTCTTTGTTGACTACAAGGACTAATGATGTCAGAACAGTGGTGAAGCAGGTGGGTGAAGTAAATTCTGGAATGAGATCCTTCAGGGCTGGGTTATCTGAAGAGTGGTGAAGACAGAGAGAGTGGAAGAGAGGGATAGTGAGGGAGAAGCTTGAGGGGCTTTTAAATAGTCACCTAGTGTGAAGAGATGAAGCTTACAAGTATGTCATCTCTTCCCTAACATTTGCTTTCCAAGGAATATCATTTTAAGATGAGGATAAAAAGAACTAAGCAAGGAGTTTCAATCCTACCTAATCAGGTAGCTATGATAAGAGGTGAGAAAAAAGAAATGTAGACCGTCCAGCTTCAGACAGAGCTCATGCTAACCCCACCACAGGCTCGCCACGAGAACTGGGTCCTCAGAGTCATGTCACTTTTCTCCCTGGGGCAACTAAGGATGTTGTGGTCTCTGCTTTCATCCCTTCTTTTAGAATCTGATTTTAGTCATTTTCTTCAATCAAGTGAAAATGACAGGTAACAGCAGAAAATGTCATCCTTCCAATAGATATTCGTATTTCAAAGAAGGATTAGTCTTTAAGTTTATGGGTCTTCGGTGATGTTTCAGGCACTCTCTCAAAAATGGGGTAACATGTTAAAGACATCTGAGCTTTCATGAGATCTCTAATGTCCCTCCTAAGTGGCCACAGGGAAAAATAAGAGGGTCTTGTTAAGTAGAATACCCTACCCTTGCTATACCTAGTTGAAGGAGGTACTATCTTTTAGGAACCAAATAGCAGCTCCTTTGCTGAGGATGATTAGCTTAAGAGCTCTTTGCAATAACTTGTTTCCTTAAATGTCCTGTTGACTTTGTTTCCCATGACTTACAATTCTCCTCCTTTGTGATATACAATATTTATATCCACTCAAAACAATACTAAAGGTCCACTTTGTCCATTTGTCCCTCATAGACTGTTGAGTTCCAAATAATTCATTTCCAAATAAGAAGATATGAAATATCTTTAATTGACCCTTGTAAGAATGGCAGGGTTTAGTGTTTTTTAAAAGGGGGGTGGCTAGGAGGAAGTGCCCTTTCTAAGTTCTCCCATATGCTATCACTGAAGGGGGCTGCTTTGCTAATTATTCTCAGAATAGTAGGTTGCTTGTGGGGTTCATATTACTGTCACACTAAGAGACTGAAGTCCATGCTACCTAGAAAAAGATCTGATGGATGACCTCCTACATAGCAGGCACAATTCCAGGTATGTGCAGAGATGCAACAGGACACAACACTGCGAAATATTGCTATCCTCGTGAAGCTGACATTCCATGGGGATGTTGAGGCTGATTTAATTCTAGGTGCCCGGGCAAGTAGAATGGTAACCTGATTTAGATGGATCTGAAACATCTTGCTTAATACTTCACATTTTGGGAAAAATGCAGGAAAAAGTATTCCTAGTGAAAAAGAATATCAAAAACTTAAATAAGCATCCACTGTTCTTGCTGAATGAATATAATTTGAATTTTCACCTATTTTATTTATAATAAAGGAACAGAATAAAAGTTGTAGTATCTCTATATGTAAAGGGTTACAACAGTAATTGGGACTAATATGCCTCACCCCATTCCAGCAAATTGACTCTTAGAATCCAAAATCAAGAATTGCCCCAAAAGTGAATTCTTTTTTCTCTGTGATAACTGGACAGGAAATTTAAATAAATCATGTCCCAAGCTCATCCTCTTATGCTTCCTGTAGTTTTACAAAGGAAATGACCATGACCAAGGACTGTATTAGAACTATATTAGGACATTTTTTTCTTTTTCTGAATGTGCTGTAATTGATCTAGGTTTGATTGAAAGAAAACTGATGTAAAAGTGTTATATGTTAACATTAAATTATTGTGCTGTTACTTGGAAAATACATCCTGAGAAGCAATAAAATAAAGGAATATAATATATTATTACTGGAGATGAGAGCAAACAAGACTTACATAGGCACTGATAATAAATTAACGCTCAGATCGTTTTATAAGTTCTTGCTGCTGTTATACCTGTCCACCCTCTATCACTGACTCCCAGCTGCAAGGGACTTGATATTAACAGTCACTCTGGGTTCAACATCATTCATGTTCACTGTCAAGTCACCACAAATCCCACATTCTCCTCATCTCTCACGCTTAAAAAATTCATTTAACACCAAGGGCTAATTAATTAGCTGGATTTTCTTATATTTAATGGAGAACATTTTAAACCATTAGAATCCAGCCTTGTTCAAATTTAGGTCACTGAAATGTTATAAGAATGCCTGTCAACAGAAAACCTAACTCTTTCCCCCATCCCTGGATTTTATCTGATTAGTAATCAGGTGTTTAAAAACATGTGTTAAGGCAGAGCAAGGAAGGGTGTCTTCATAATTCTTATCAGCACACAAGTCCTTATTTCTAAGATTCCTTTTTCATTTTACACACAAAATGAACTTCACCTTTAAAATATGTGGTATCATTAATTCTAGAAATGGTGTGAAGACCTGATGCTATATGTTTTGTATATATTCGATTACAAAAGGGTTCCCTTTTCTCTATGACTAAAGGCAGAAAATGAACTTCCTAAAGCTACAGCTGTCAATTTTCCCACGTTGGGGCTATCTGATCTAAGACTGGCGAGTCTTTTATTTGACCTTGGCAAGCTCCCAATACCAAACAAAATCATGAAGAAAAATAAGGATTTATACCCATGTGTACAAATAAAAGTGACCTTATTCTACAAAGCTTCAAATTGAAAATAGTCATGTATCAATTTCCATAAACACCTTACCTCTGAAACTAGATCATTTCTCCAGTGCAAATCTAAGACCTCTATTTCTTGAGGATGGGAAACCCCAAGTTTGTATTGCCACCAGAGATGTAGTTTCCATCATTTTGTATTACCTGCTCAGTTTTATTTAAAGATTATTTTCCAAAATAAAACCCAAATGGATCCTGAGATAAATTCACAGTAGAAAGATTCAATCAAGAGTGAAATCATCTTTAGAGATTTATCCTCATGGGTATGAATGAATTATTCTAGCCAACAGTTCTCTGCAATCCTTTGGGTTAACATTTGATGACAGTGTTCAAGGCTGGATTTCCCAAAATGCTATTTCCCATTGCAATTGCATTTAAAAATGTTTAAAATAATGTGAGGTGGTTTGCAATTTATTTTCGTATTCTCTCTCTAGAAATACAGTTGAGAATTTTTGCTGAGGTAAGAACTCTCTAAGATTTTAGCTCCCATTCTAAAGATTCGTTTCTAGAGTGAAGTGAAGTGGAACCTAAACCCCATAGAAATAAGATTTCCACAAAATTTCTATCAGATTCTGCAGTGAATACACAGACTGTCCATGGACTATATTAAGTCAAATGACTCTCCTGTGAGTGGCTGTTCATTCCAGATAATACAGACCTAAATGCCCAGAGCATAGATGGCCTCAGATAGCAACTCAAGAAGCATAAACATGCCTAAAATAATTTGAGGGTGATGGGGTAGGGCTGTTAGGTTCATTATCAGGTGGCCGTAGGTTTGAACAACTCTGTAGTTTTCAGTGTAGACCTTGGACCCTAAAAGTCTCTTCAGAAGAATCACAAGACACACCAAAAGTTCAGAAGATTCACCAGAAGGGTAATGACCCAAAGAGCACAACACAGCTTTTGAGACTGTAGATAGTTTGTGGAAGGGTCAGTTTCCTCTCACTCTGTAGGCAACAGTGAGTCTCCCTTCAGGTCTCAAGAAATCAGCCCGTAGGATTCACCTTGGAACATCTGAAAGCCCTTGACATTCATACGAGATGACAGTCATAAATCCCAAGGACCCCATAGTGAGAATGCCACATTTTTGTCATTTCACTCATAAAGTTTATTTAATAGTAACACTGTGTGACTTTAATGACAGCAGATGTGATTTTCAGGAGTACAATGACAACGAATGGGCCACTAGAATCTGACCTTTGCCAAGCAAATGTCTGCTAGCCCATGACTCTCCCATTGGGAGACTTTAGCTCATCCTTCTTTGTAGGAAAAGTAAAAACTTCAACATTCCAGAGACCTTCAAGAATTAAACCATAAATGCTTCCTGGAGCATGCCAGTAGCCTATTTTCAGCAAACTACATCATCCTTCAGGACAGGACTTACACAGTTTTTTGATCTACTGATGATACTCGGAAAAATATCTTGGACTGGGCAAGGATTACCTAAATACTCATCAGGTAGATTTAAAAGTGAATGAATCAATGAATTTATCTTTAAGATGATGGTATGCACCATAGTTGTTCTTTGCATCAACTCTCTTGAGTGATTGAAAGCATTGAAAAAAATAGCACTGTTGTGCCTTACAAAAAGCCTAGATCCAGGTAACCCCACTATTTAATCTAAATCCCTTTTGTGAAAATATGCTTCTACTAGCCAAAGTGATTTAATTGATTCTAATATATTTCATCACCCAGTATATTTGAGAATAAAGTACAAGCATCGATACTAAATAAAGCATCATCAACAAAATTCACATACATCCTGAACATGATAACATATAACATCATTTATAGCGTTGTGGTTTTGATGGTATTGAAATACTTTTAAAATCTGACCCTTTGAATGCTGAAGTGCAGTGCAATAAACATTGAGTGGTCTCCTGTTAAATTGTTTCAAATTTTTAAACCCAATGATTATTTAAATTAGGAATCACATGTTTACATACAATTACTATATATTCATTTGCTCACATGCCTTCTTACCAGAGAAATTAATAATTTAAAAAACGTTATAGCTCTTCCATATAGTGATTTTCTGGACATTCTACATCACACCAAAAGTGATGATCCATTTTTTTTTAATCAGACAATGATAAGACTACTTCAAACACCATGACATTATCTCAATCTTGATGATGTCATTATAAGGAGAAGAGAGGTGAGGAAAATTGGAGGGGGAGATGGGGGAGATGAACCATGATGAAACATGGACTCTGAAAAACAATCTGAAGGTTTTGGAGGGGCGGGGGGTTAGAGGTTGGGGGAGCCTGGTAGTGGGTATTATGGAGGGCACGTATTGCATGGAGCACTGGGTGTGGTGCATAGACAATGAATTCTGATACACTGAAAAGAAATTTTAAAAATTAAAAATTAAAAAAAAACTAAAAAGAAAAAAAAAACTTTAAGAATTCTTGAAACAGTACCACAAACCAACTTCTTTTTCTACAGTTAAGTAGTACTTATATATAACTTAATAGGATTTTCTTTTCTTTTCCTTTATTTTTTTAAGACTTCATTTATTTATTTGAGAGAGAGAGAGAGAGAGCACAAGCGGGGGGCAGGGAGGGACAGATGGAGGAGAAGCCGCTTCCTGCTGAGCAGGGAGCCCAACTCAGGGGCTCAATCCCAGGACCCCGGGATCATGACCTGAGTGGAAGGAAGCCACTTAACCAACTGAGCCACCCAAGTGCCCTGGGATTTGCTCCTCTTTTCCATATTTACAACTTGCAGGTGTCTCCTTACTTCCCTGAAGCAAAGTGGCTTTACTGTTCACAGATTTTTTAGTATCCAATGGGCCAGGATGGGTGTTGAAGAGGAAGACTTAGAGAGCCAGCGGGAATCCTTCTCAGGGCAGGTTTCCAAAGTCAAGACAGAGCCCAGTTACCTTAGCTCCACCAAAAAGACTTAAGGTTAAGACCAGGAAGACAGAGGTGGGCTGGGGGAAAATATGACGGTGATGGAGATGCTTTAAGTCTACATATGTAAAGAACCTCGCTGAGTCAAGAGGACCAAGCAAAATGAAGGAGAGAAGGCAGATGTAGGGCTGCAGCCCATGGGGCAGAGGGAAGGTGAGGCTTATGGTCAGACCAGAAAAACCCAGTGAACCCAGCTGCTGCTCCTTCCCTGGACAGCTTGCTTGCTGGGGAGTAGGCTGCTCCCCCCAGATAAAGGTTTGTCTCTGCCAGATGAGGTTACATTTTATAGGGAAGAGATACTAATGCTTACAATAGAATTATTCATAGAACTTTTGTGATCATTTAGTTTACATTACTAATTTATATTATTACATGTATTTAATTTAATTTATATTATATTACTCTACTGCATATGTTCCTTTATTACCATCAACCAACTGTAGCAGCTGTGGTACTCATTTATTTACTTTGTCTTTATTTGTGTGTATTTAAATATTTGCAATCACATTATAAGTACATGTTTACCTAATATATATATTTTTAAAGATTTTATTTATTTATTTGACAAAGAGAGATCACAAGTAGGCAGAGAGAAAGGGGGAGGCAGGCTCCCCGCTGAGCAGAAAGCCCGATTCGGGGCTTGATCCTAGGACCCTGAGACCATGACCTGAGCTGAAGGCAGAGGCTTAACCCACTGAGCCACCCAGGCGCCCCATACCTAATATATTTTAAATGGTACTCATTTAATATATCATCTTAGTAGTATCACCAGCCTTAGCAATCAGATCCCAGTATCAGAAGCATCACCAATATTTACAAATGATGAGATTTCCTTGTCTGGCTTCCCATGTGTGCTCTTTTCTTCCATTCTTGCCCTCCAAACTGGCCTGTGCGCTCCTCTGTGTGTTTCTCACTGGGGTTCGGTGCTGTAACAGTGAGCTAAGAGGTTAGTTGGTCCCGATGTCTTTCCTCAATTTCACAGCCTCTGTCTTATATTCACTGATATCAAATGTTTCCTTCTTGCTTTGGATTACTATGATTTCCTAATTTCCAGCACCGTTTCAAGTTCCTTCTCTGTTTGCACCTTGTTCATAATTTTTTTTCATGTCTGAAAAGTCAGGTAGTAGGAGATTTTGTGCAAGTTAATACCAGGTCCCTGAATCATGCGCCCTGTTTTGGTACACTACCTGACCGGTACTCAAAGTGGAGCCCTTTCCATCTCCTTCAGGATCCCCTTCCAGGAGCAGCTAGTCTGATTCTGAGTTGCACCTGTTTGTTACAGGGTCACATAGATTTGCATTTAGGAACCCATTTCTTTAGATCACCTAGGATTTTGTTCCTCCCGCCAGTGGAAATAGCTTCCTTTGCTGATGCATATCGTAGTTGACTTGAGTTCAATAAATATTTACTGAGCACTTAATCCGTGCCATGAAGGAATAGGTATATGCAAATTAAGAGGACAAGCTCCTACTTTCTTGGAGCCAAGGATCTACTGGAGACACAGACAGATAAAGACATAATGTTTTGCAGGATTGTGCTGGATCAAATTCTGTATGTTGAGGTGAAGTTTAAAGCAAGGAGTCATAAAACCCTGATTCAAATTGTGACACTGTTGCTTTGAAATGTAAACTATTAGTTCTCTTAACTATTTTCGTATTAGTTTCTTTGCATGCCAAACTATCATACCAATGCTTGCCTCATAGAAATATTATAAAAATGGATTGAAGAAATTCATGTGAAGTAACACTTATAAGCATTTAACTGTAAGGGGGTTGTTACTATGTGATAGACCGTGTTTCTAAGCGATGTGATTGTATTACTGTTTCTATATAGTCACTGCCCTCCAGCCCAACACCAGCAGGAGCACACATGTATTTGACAAGTTGGAAGCATTGCTTATCACAGAGTGGGGACAATGCACATTACAGGACGTTCTTCAGTAAGAAGGTAGTAGAAAGGACCTATTGTAGGATTTGAGTTTGTGTTGGATGACATTGGGTGTTGTCTCTAGATGGGGTGCTATTGGGAATCATAGGTAATTTTTGTGATTTGGTCTCTTAATAAATCTTATTTAGAAGGAGGAACAACTGGCATCAAGATAAAGTGTTATTGCATTTAATCGTTCAAAAAGTGGTGGTCGGGGCAGGTTTCCAGAAAGGAGCAGGGGCAGTGTTTGGTCATCTGTGTGGTTTAGACAATGTTTGTGACTTTGTCTGTGTTCGGCCATGACTAAGCAGTGACCTCGTTTTTGTCTTTGTTTATCACTGGCCTTGTCTGGTGCGGATGAAATGTTTATGTTCAACAGAAGAACACCAAGATCTGCCTGTGAGTGCCAGGCCAACTCCTGGATGCCAGGGGCGGTTTTTCTCTTCCCTGATGTAAATATGTGTATGCTTGTCTGTGTGTGTGTGTGCTCACGCGCGTGTGTATACACATATCTAGAAGCTCAGTGTCAACTTCAAATTCTGGAAAACTGAATAAAGTCTCAACATATTTTCATTAATAGAGATGAAATCCTTTTCATTAAAAAAAAATCCCACCAGCTCTTTTTCATTTGTATTTGTATATACTTCCTTCTGTGTATTCAGTTTAAGGTGAAACATCATAATGTTGGAAAATAACGACAAAAAAGTATGACTATTAGACACACACATATTTTATGAAAGAATAACCAAGCATTAAAATAATTAGACAAAAGTAATCACTTTCTTCCAGAAAAGAAAAAAAAACTCTAAACTTTTGTAAGATGAAAAAAAAAAAGCAAAATTTATATGGATGTTTTCCTGAGTTCAAGGTTTGATTATGTTTTGAGCTATCCTGCCTGCCCAGTGCCAAAGAGAAAGAGAGAGAGATAGAAAGAAATTGTATTTACAGGGCAAAGAAGAAATAATTATTATTTCCCGAACATATTTATTCCAATATGTAGCACTGAAGGAAGCTTCTTAGACAACCCAACAAATCATCCTCATTCTCAGCCATGCTTGCATTTTGCATGGAACTATCTATGCCAAATGGTCATTTTTCTCACATTTATTATGTTAACAGGATAAATGCCAACATTTGTCAACATCTTGTAAATGATGAGTCTTAATGAGGCAAGCTACTGTTTCACTCCTCTGAGGAATTTCATAGCAGAATAAGCAAAATATCAGGTTAAAGCAAGTGGGAGGGAATCCCAGAGAGCAAACCTTTTCTATGAATGTATGTTCCTTGAGGTTTTGCTTAGAGTGTGTTCTAGGATCCAGGCCAATTTGGCCTAAACCTTTATACAACATTTTAATTATATTTTTAACAAATCCTGCAAAATGAGGTTCACATGTTGATTCAGCCAAAAAAAAAAAAAAAAAAAAAAGGAAAAAAAAAAGCAGTATCTACCAGCTAAACAGAATGCAAGAGAGAGGGAGTGACTTGGAGATGTTGCCAAAAACCAGTGAATACAGTATTTTTTATAATAGCAGGCCATGTTCTGTTCACACTGGGGTAGGTCTAAAGACTGAAGGAGGATACATTCTTGCTCTAGAACAAATGAATCATCAAGTTTTTATTTAACACATGTGTGCTAGACAAGTTTTATTTAACACATGTGTGCTAGAAGTAGAAAATGTGGCATTTGCCAAAACCTTGTTTACAGCGTGAGGACTTGAGGCAAGACAAAGTTTAAATAAGGTACTGCTTACGCTGGCCAAGGGAATGAGACTGTGTTTTTTTATAGGCTCTGTAATGAGCCTGAACTCAATACAAGATTATGGTCAATGTCATAAGTTTGGGGGTCAGAAATATTAAGGGTGTGTTTAAGTTCTGACTCCACTGATTACAAACTATATACCCTTGGACAAATCACTTTATTCCATTTTGTCTCAGTCTTCTTGTCTGTAGAATGGCAAGTACTACCCAGAGTGTGAGTTACAACACCATCTACCGTTTCCGAGCGTTTATTATGCACCAGAGGCGGTTATAAGCCAGAGTTCAGCAACTTTGCCGCAGAGGGCCAGATAGTAAGTGTTTTAGACTTTGTGGGCCATATAATCTCTGTTGCAACTACTCCCTCTGCCCAGAAGTGCAAAAGCAGTCACTGACAACACATAAAGGAGTGAGCAGCCCAACTGTGTTCTAATAATACTTTATTTCCGAATCGGTCAGCGGGCTGGCTACAGTTCGCTGACTTCTGTTCTAAGTACTCTACATGAATTCACTCAGTAATTTTATTTCCATTTTTTTGATCAGGACACTAAGGCATGGGGAGTTTAAGTAACTCACCTAAGATCACAGAGTAACAAATGTCGGAGACAGAATTCAGTCCCAAGTGTCTGGTTCTACAGCTTGTGCTATTACCTGTAGCTGTTTCCTTCAGCCCCAGGTCTTCAGTGAACTGGCGGAGAGCAGTTTCCAGGCAGGGGTGAGGGGAGACGCTTGCTGGCAATTGTCTGATCTACACGTGGGAAGTGAGAAAAGAAAATCAATAGCAGGCAACTCTTCCAAAATGGTAGACTATGAAAACAAGAGGTAGATCAAAGGAGAAATAGGGGCAAAACAGTATTTTTTTAAATTTAAGGCAGGAATGATATTTTGCATTTGTTTAAGTGATAATAGGAAGGGGAGAGATTAAATAATATAAGTAGATAATAATATGAAGAGGTCTGGAGACAAGGCAAGGAAGGGATTCAAAGATCAGGTACTCAGAAAACAATTAGATACATCTCTCTGTGGCAAGAATGAGTTGTGCTAACGCAAGTAATTTTGTATGTTATGTTAGTGGAAGGTTTGAAAATGTCTCTACAAAACTTTCTATTTTTCTCCAGGAAACAAAGAAGACCATCTACTTGGAGAGTCATGGAGAAAATTGAAATTATTTGCTTTGCAAAAAAGTTGTTGTTATAATTATAATGCGTTGAGGTGTTGAGTACCTATAGTGCCAGGTACCCTATAAAGCCTTTTTAAAGTATTGTTTTAGGGACTCAGTCGGTTAAGCATCTGCCTTCGGCTCAGGTCATCATCTCAGGGTCCTGGGATCAAGTCCCACATCAGGCTCCCTGCTCAGAGTGGAGCCTGCTTCTTTCTTTCCCTCTGCCTATTGCTCCCCCTGCTTGTGCTCTGTCTCTCTCAAATAAATAAATAAAATGAGATAAGATAAAATAAAATAAAAAGTATTGCTTCATTCCAAACATAGAACATCCCTATGAAGTAGATACTCTCACATTGGATTTAGACAGGAGACTGAAGCTTAACTAGACACCTGCCAATTAGGGAGAAATACATTTTATATATATATATTTTTTTTTTTTTCAAGGATAGTGCTTTTATCCCTTATCCTATAATGCCCACTAGAATAAAATATCAGGAAGAGCTGACCAGGGGAAGACAGGAGGGTTGTGACCAACAGCTGGAGACATGATGCTAGCATCTTAGACTCTGCCCGATTGCATAGACCCCCTCAGGCGGGATATGATTAACTACACAATGAATGATGAAAACATCAACTGTTCTAGAAAACCTGAGGTGTAAGAGGTCATTCCCTGATCCAGTCCATCATCAAAGTCTACCTACTTTTAGAGTAGTTATGATACAGAACAGGAGAAGAACATGGAGATCTTTCCTTTGGAGAACGGTCTCGAGAGCAGAGGTCAGCAAAAGAAAAAAGGGGACCAACGTAGTGGAAAACATAAAAATCAGCATTCAGGGTGATCCAAAAGTTTGAGTGAGAAGTTCATCCAGAAGCCCAGGCCAAAACATGGAGCCTGGGTTAGGACAGCAAGAGCCATACCACACATTCGTTCATTTCCTCATTTAGATGAAATTGGGAAGTGCCTATGGTGTACAAGGCAAAGGGCTGGGCCATGCGGAGAGTGAAGTGATGGTGAATGGATAAGATCTTATCTGAAGGAGCCTACACTGCTGGAGAGATGGGACTCATGCACCATGTCCATAAGCACGAGGATGGGACTGATCAAGATGTCTCTCTAGAAAATGCCACAGTGAGGCGCCGACATATTTCCGACCAATAACTTTATTTACAAGCACACACACACACGTACACACAATACAGGGAATCCAAACGGTTGTTTTGTATCCCATGCACAATAAATTCCCATGTTCAATGTTATAGTTCCTTACGGCTTCTTGAAATTGACCCCTCATTTGTTACTCCTCACAGAACCACCCCCCCATCACTCTGCAGGACTCTGAGTGAGTTTTAGCTATTACCCAAAACTGCTTTTGTCTTCAAAAACCAGTTGTCCTAGGTGAGAATAACCAAAAGAATGTGAGTTTGGTTTTGACAGTGTCTGACATCAAAGTCTGAAAGCATCCTTGATCTTCCAAAGCAATGTTTTGGAAACAGATAATATTTATTCAATGCACAGGTTTAGTACTTCTGTTTTCTGAACTGGTCACTTAATTTTTTATAATCTTTGGTAGCAGAGACCACAACTCCACTGCGGATTATGGTGTTTGTATGTATGTATGCATGTAGTGGATTTTTTGTGTTTTCTTTCTCAAAAGTTTTATGATTACTGCAACAGGAATGGGATGGTTGCTGTGGTAGAAGCTCTCTGAGTAAGGAAAGAAGGAAAAAGAGGACAGAGAACATGAAGAATGATGTGGGGTGTGGGGCTGCACTGGCAGCATGGTTCCTGGGGAGCAGAAGAGGAGGAGGAACAGGCTTCCCATAGGACTGTCTGCTTAGAGACGGGACCTAGCCGTGAGCTCTCACCTGCCTTAAGAGTTCCCTGCTTTACTGAATCTTCAGGCA
The DNA here is from genome assembly GCA_004024625.1 of Mellivora capensis. NCBI lineage: Eukaryota > Metazoa > Chordata > Mammalia > Carnivora > Mustelidae > Mellivora > Mellivora capensis. Next base: position 2,703 of record PISX010018734.1, on the reverse strand, counting down.
GGAAAGTTGAAGAGATCCTTAGAAATAATCAGCCTCCATGTCACTCCAAGGAGTGACACACCTTCTGGCACACCTCCGTGTTACTCCAAGGACCCAAAGAATCAGACAGTATTCTAAGGCGAAGAATCAAAGCATATTTTATTTTATTAAAGATTTTATTTATTTATTTGAGAGAAAGAGCACAAATGGTGGGGAGAGGCAGAGGGAGAAGCAGACTCCCCGCTGAGCACACAGCCCAACATGGGACTCAATCCCAGGACCCTGAGGTCATGATCTGAGCCGAAGACAGATGCTTAACCTACTGAGCCACCCAGGCGCCCCTGTTGGAATTGTTTAAGCTCAAGCTTTATTAGGCAAATCTTATTCTGATACTGCTGTTCTCTGAAAGATCATAGTCTATTTCCATTCTTTTATATGTACAAAATAATAATTATTATTTTAGAAAGCTGAATATCCAGAAGCTAAATCTATGGTTTATTTTTTTAAATAATCACTTTAAGTAGGCTCTTGCGAACCACTTAGCTGGGGGATAGACTCATACGCTATTATTGATAATGTGCTCAGAGACTCTGGCTGTTTTGTGCTGCTCTGTGCCCCTAGCTTCTAATCTGAGTGCACAATTTCCATGGACTCCCTAGAGAGAATTGTTAGCCAGTTGGCTTCCCAGAAGTAAAGAAGGGAAAGCCTAGAAACAGATCTCTGGCTGACATAAGAAGGAAAATCAGGCTGAAAATGGGGTGAATAGTAAGTCCTATTTGGAGAAAGCTGCCTGAGGATAGAAGCAAATGATCTTCAGACAGGTAAGACCGCTTTCTACGGAGAATGCCATGTAATATTATCTGATGAGGGAAAAGCATGTATTTTTCTCCATGCCTGCTAAGTTATGCAGGATCGAAGGGCTTGAGAATAGGGCAGTTACTGAGATGGAAGCTGACTGGCACCAGTAAGGGGGTGCTGCCCAGTTCCAGGGATCCGGATATAAATTCTGTGGCCAAACACACCATTTTGCAGTTGTGTATGTTTACAAGCGAAATAATGGCTTTCCATTAGCTGGAATGACAAACCCTGACAATAAATGTTTAAAAGGCCTTGTTTTAAATGAAATGAGATTATTTGTTAATCTGAAACACTTAGAAAATCAATTTTACTGATGTGACATGGAGCAAATTAGTGTTCCTGTCCCTGTGCCAGAGTTCTGATTTTTGTTCCGTCTGTGTGAGGAAAACTCAACTCTAGCACCATAATGCTTAGTTGTTTGGGAATGAGGAGGAAGGAGTTCCCATGAAGGCAAACATTTTGGGGAAATGCGTGTTAACTAGTACCTTACTGAGAATGCATTAGAACAAATGATATTATCTAGACCAAGTAAAGGATGGACAGTTAGTGGTTCATATTCTTTCCTCTCAAAGTATTAATGTTTTTTTTAATTGCCTCATGAGAAATTTAACATTTATTTATATTTGTCATGAACATGGCCCAGTTACCAATGTTTCATTGACATTTGCCTATGAAAGGTTTTGGTATAAAGAAATATTTAGCTTTTAAAATAGATTAATAGGGGTGCCTGGGTGGCTCAGTGGGTTAAAGCCTCTGCCTTCGGCTCAGGTAGTGGTCTCAGGGTCCTGGGATCGAGCCCCGCATCGGGCTCTCTGATCGGCAGGGAGCCTGCTTCCTCCCCTTCTCTCTGCCTGTCTCTCTTCTACTTGTGATCTCTTGTCAAATAAATAAATAAATAAATAAATAAATAAATAAATCTAAAAAATAAAATAGATTAATAATTTCATTAATAATAAATAGATTAATAATATATTTTATTTTATTTTATTAGATTTATTTATTTATTTATTTGACAGAGATCACAAGTAGGCAGAGAGGCAGGCACAGAGAGAGAGAGAGGAGGAAGCAGGCTCCCTACTGAGCAGAGAGCCCGATGTGGGGCTCTATCCCAGGACCCTGAGATCATGACCTGAGCCGAAGGCAGAGGCTTTAACCCACTGAGCCACCCAGGCACCCCGATTAATAATTTTCAATGTGATTTCTGTCCTTTCTTTTCTTTTTCTTTTCAGCGTAACAGAATTCATAGTTTTACACCACACCCCGTGCTCCATGCAATGCGTGCCCTCCATAATACCCACCACCAGGCTCCCCCAACCTCCCACCCCCTGCCCCTTCAAAACGTTCAGGTTATTTTTCAGAGTCCATAGTCTCTCATGGTTCATCTCCCCCCCAATTTCCCTCAACACCCTTCTCCTCTCCATCTCCCCATGTCCTCCTTGTTATTTGTTATGCTCCGCAAATAAGTGATACCATATGATAATTGACTCTCTCTGCTTGACTTATTTCACTCAGCATAATCTCTTCCAGTCCCGTCATGTTGCTACAAAAGTCGGGTATTCATCCTTTCTGATGGAGGCATAATACTCCATAGTGTAAATGGACCACATCTTCTTTATCCATTCGTCTGTTGAAGGGCATCTTGGTTCTTTCCACAGTTTGGCGACCATGGCCATTGCTGCTATAAACATTGGGGTACAGATGGACCTTCTTTTCACCACATCTGTATCTTTGGGGTAAATACCCAGTAGCGCAATTGCAGGGTCATAGGGAAGCTCTATTTTTAACTTCTTGAGGAACCTCCACACTGTTCTCCAGAGTGGCTGCACCAACTTGCATTCCCACCAACAGTGTAAGAGGGTTCCCCTT